>PVIA01004970.1:0-125401 GCA_004024845.1 Tonatia bakeri
TCCTATTACTTATCATCAACAGCCTTTGTGGCATCTTTATCTTTGATAGGTTTCAGTATTGTAAAAAGTTTTCCCTTTGGAAAATTCCATGCTAAAAAGCAAACTATTCTTCCTGTCCTGTGAGTTCCCTAAACCTACCAGTTGTCCTTTTTCAATCTGAAAAGAATTCCCTATCTGTTCACCTGTTATCTCCTTTCCAACTTGTTTTCTAAGTACCAAAGCTTGTTTTTTGAATAAAAAAAAAACCCTTAAGTGCACTGGCGATGAGAAAGGCTTCTCTCTTCATCTGACTTTCCCCCCTTCTGGTTATTAGCATTCTGAAGTCATCCCCTATTTTGTATTTTGGATAGGATTTCTCCAGATATTTAGAGATCCTGAATCTTTCCTTATCCACCCAATTCAGTTAAATTTCTTTGACTGAAAATTATAGGGCTTAAGGATATTGACTATGTAGCAGTTACTTATGCACTGTCATCTCTGCTCTCAGTTTCAAACATGGCTCTAAAGTGAAAGAAAACAAATGCAACCAAGCACACTTAATTTTATTTAAATTCACATTGTATTCCCATAAAAGATGTGTCTGTTGGGCTAAGTATACATATAAGCTAATAACAGTAACTTGAATTCTAGATTTTGGGAATAAAAGCAAAAGAGGAAAAGGGATCTTTCTGTTCCTCATCTTCACTAGGAATAGTGTTAAAGAGAATGCCTATTAACACAGATACTTAATCCAATTTGGTAGAATTTCCATCAGCATAACGTAACATGAAAAAATTCTGGCAATGTGGGGAAAGATGTTTTTGGTTTAAGAAATCCAACTTAAAAGCAGCTAACTCATACTTAAAAGAGTATCATTCTTGGTTTTCACAGCTTCTTCCCTTCTTTCACTTCTGAACCCACTGGTACTCTTCTAAAGCTCCATGTTACTCACAATGGTTCTAATAACAACAGAGTGACATTTTGGAAGTATGAAAAAAAGAACCAAAATAGCTTTTGCTAACATGGAATATTATATCCTATTAATTCTCAATCTCTTTTATATTATATATTATAAATATTATAAAAGGAAATTTTAAAAGATAGTGATCAGGCAAATAGTTACCTTTTTGTCTAATTCCTAAAGATCAGATGCAACTAGAAAGCATGTTAATTAATATTCATTTTGTTCATCTTTATCTTATTCTTGATTTCAAAAAGGCTATCGTGTTTCCTCAAAAGATTTCATTGGTGTAACCCAAGATAATAATGAAATTGAGACATTTTGTATTATACTTTAGCAGATTTCTAAGAAGTTAAAAACTTCTTAGAGCCCTGACCAGTGTGGCTCAGGTGGTTGAGTGTTGTCCTGCAAAGCAAAAGGTCACTAGTTCAATTCCCAGTCAGGGCACATAACCAAGTTTAGGGTTTGGTCCCAGTTGGGGTGCACACAAGAGGCAAACAATTGATGTGTCTTTCTCACATCAATTCTCTCTTCCCCTTTCTCTTTTATTTATTAAATAATTTATTAATTTAATTTATTAAAAATAAATAATTTTTTAAACTTCTTATAAAAATTCTAATTCTGATTTATGGTGTAAACCTAACACTATACAATTAATTTACTTGCTTCTTGAAATTAACTTTCTAACTCATCATCACCTTTCCTTAAATTTTGCACACCCTTTACAGAGAATTCAGCTTCCCTTATTTTCTTCTAAATGTTGAATTACTTGGGAAAATACCCAATCATTTCTTTAAAGAAATCACCTAGTTCATCTCCTTTCTTTATTAAACATCCTTACAATTTATAAGCACTTCACATACATTCTCATTTTATCCATTTAATATTTTTGTGAGATAATCAGGCAATTTTTTATAAGTGAAGTGAGACTTAGAAAAGTTAAGAGATTGCCCAAGATGATATAACTATTAAGTGGTAAAACCCAAAACTTCTAATTACTAATGAATTGTCACCTGTAAGGAAACAAATGGTTCTGGTGAGCTAGGGAGAGGAGTACGGAGGAGGGGTGAGAGAGGAAGACCCTGAGAGAGCACAACACTCTTCAGGAATAATTTTTGTCCCGTCCAAGAGCTATCTTTTGTTGATCACTAAAATTAAATCTTATACAAATTAAATCTTAGATACAAATAAAATGTCTATTCTAATCCCTTGAACATCTGGGAGTTTGGATCAGAAATTATTTTAATTCTAAAATAAATAAACTGTGATAAACATGAAACTGTTTAATCATGTTTTTATCAAATAACTTATGAACAGTTTCCTAACCAAAATAATGGAAATAGAATTATTCTATAATTTAGTCTAGATTGTTAATCAAAAATTTTCTCTTAAAGTGTTATGCAACTCAGCATTCTGGGAAATATAAGGAAAACAAGGTAAAAAAGGCCTCCTAAGTTATCCAGAAAAAAACACACACATTAATCCTTCTAATAGCAAAAGATACCTAGCTATAAGTAGTATCATCTCCTTTTTATATTTTGGGAACATGACACATTTCCATGTTTTTGAAAGCATAAAGTCCACCAAGAAAAGCAAGTGAACTTTTGGTTGCTTTTCTTTCTTTCCATTCTTCTTGCAAATAACTGCAATACAGGTATTTATCAGGCTTTGTATAAACCCTCCATGTAGTATTTGCTATTTTTGGCAAGAGTTATTGTAATTTAGGTGGTTGTGTTTTTTTAGATCCTAATGACAAGTACCAAATTCATGTCACTCTTTATACTAACAAAATGCATATAATTTTAAGATAAGTGGATTATTAAGATAATTGCCTACTGAAGTCTCCTTAGCTCAAAAATTGCAACAGTGCCTAAGGTTAAAGACAGTTTATGTCATTGGAGTGAATTTTCTTACAATACTGATTTTCATAATTATCTTTATTTTACAATAATTCATAAATGTTTCTTTTCTGGTTAGAGGACTGTTTTGTAACTTCACAAAGTATCCTGAAGTGATATGAATAAACTCAGTGTAACTGCACTACTAAAAACATTTTTAATCTGAGAAGCATTGAAGTCTAATAGTCCCTTAAAAAATTATCCATTGTTTTTATGAATTACTCCTGATAAGTTACCTGTTCTAGCATTGGCAGGTTGTTTCATTGTTAGTACACATGCCTAGAGTCTTGGTAGATCAATAAAGCATCACATGTGCCCACATCACGGAAAATACAATGGTATATTATCAAACATCCCTATTTAAAGAAATTTTGCTTTTTGTCTTGGATATTTGGTTCCTAATTATATGTAGGTTGCTAGTTTTTATAACTACTAGAACACTTGGAATTAAATTTCTGTTGTCAGATTCAGGCAGGGCAGTTGATTTGGCTTATGTGCTTCTCTTCCAGAATTCTGTTTAACTTTACGAAATGAACTCAGGCTCCATGATATTTGCATTTTTCTTGAATCACAACACTCAAGCTCACATCATTTAAAGCAGGCAAAACAAATTACGAGTTTTCAGGCAACAGCATTTGGCTAAGCACTGATGCTCTGGAGCATTTAGTCATTGTAAATAAATGCCTTAGCTGAAATTTTCCTATTTGAGTGTCTTGAGCGGAGCTGTATCTCCAGCAATCCTTATACTCAGCAGTGGATCAAATAAACATTGTTTGTTGGAACAGATGTTTTACTTAACAGTAGAATAAAATATTACTCTATTAATATGAAAGTTTATTAATAATTCCCTGATTTTCTCTGGATCATTGTTTTCTCAACCACAGGATCTGACTCTAATTTTATATATCACTAAGTACATTAATCTTTTTAAGAAATCTTTACTAAAATTCTGAGACAGCACAAGGGAAATGTAACCTTATAATTTGGAAATACCATTAGATATGGCTATTCTCAGATCCTTTTTAGTGAGTCTTTTCATAGGCCAAGAGTGCCTCCCTATTCAGCAGCAGGTTGTAAGGTAACCTACTCTTCTAATGGGAATTTCCTGAACCATATCTTGTCTTCTCAGAATCCAGGCCCAGTTAATATTATTCTTAAAATATTTCCCTTAAGTAATTATAAAATAATAGCCATGTAAAATGTATTAAAACCCTATTTTTTTAAATCTCTTAATAGGAACCAAGGTTACATTCTGTGAGAAGAAGCCTTTCTCTACCTTCATCTATAGGCTTGAAGCCTCGATATTCTCGAAGCCCACACTTTCATCCTAGAAAAGATTTCAAAACAGGATTCAATTCTTACTCCACCTTCCTCTATTGATTCTGTTAAGTAGGGTCTTGGATAAATATTTTATCCAATATTAGAAAACAGCTAGCCCCACGTGTGGTTTGGTAACAAATATGAGGGTTTGTGTGTGCTTAAGATTAAATATTTTTACTTTTTTTAAGGGAATTAAAGAAATCTTAGTAGGCAGAACATTGGAGATGCAGGATAAAATCATGGTTTCCTTTATTCACACACATTTAAGTAAGATAGACTTGTAATCTGTAACAAATAAAACAAAGGATATCTATAAAACAAATATTTTTATAAAGTTAGAAAAATTTGGTCACCATCTGGCTATCTTATCAACATGATAATATCAAAAACCACCACTTAAAAACAGCTTTGGTGTTTGGATTTTTCAGTTTTATTCCAGGTGTTTCATACATGTAGACATCACCATGGCATATACAGAATATACATAGCAGCAAGCCATTTGTTGTTAACATGGAAAAGTCAGAAAAACACTGTCTTGTTAGGGAGATAATTTATAAAAGATTCTAGCTTCTACATTATTTTGGTTTCACTGTATTTAGGGTTATATATATTTTACCTATATTAAATATTTTTGATAAACTCTAGGTTTACATTAGAAATTTTGACAGATATTAATATATTTTAAAATAATTTATATATGTAATATATGGAAATATGTCATATTATGACCATTTATTTTATACCAGTTACTGTGGAGAAACTTAACACTATTTCTGGCTCTCTTTTGTCATTCATACAAGAAGTACAAGGGTTATTAACAGCATCTTAGCAAGTATGAGCATTCACTACATATATCATGTCAGATTCAGTACACTGTCAGTATTCCTTTTTATCTTCTATTCAGGTCTTAGTTTGTGAGATTATTTTATTCAGGCTAAATCCAACTGTTTGTGAGAACAGTTTTCAATTAAAATAATACATGAAATATCCTAATGTCTATGCCAAAGGAAAAATGAAAGTAAACTCAGCAACAATCCTGTGCTTACCAAATGGATTTTTATGCCTGTGCCCTACCTATGTGTGTGTCTTCAGAGAATGACTTGTTTACAACTCTTTTGAGTTCAGACTTACCTGCCCTCACATATTGAATATTTTAAAAAACACCTACCTCTATAAACGTGTCAATGATGAGTTTTGATAACTTGGTTGAACTTGACTAGAGCCCTTGTCACTACTCTCAACGTTAAGCGATAAGTTTTCACCATTTTTCCCTTGTTTTCTGTCTGAGATCAGAGTTGACCTTCAAATTTTTATGCTTATGGCCACAGGCATACATTTACACTGGTTTTTGTGCCCCAGAACTGAAAGCTCCACTTCAGATGGTTTTCATAGATTACGGAAAAACAAAGAAGTGCTATATTCCCTTCTTTGGCTAGAAAACTAATGTAATGACATCAGTTACATCCAAAAATGTTTTGTTTAAAATTTGTTATGAATCAACTACTTTCTAGAGGTTTACCCAATGTGAACAACATTTTAATAAGAAAAAACCTTATACTTTGAAGATTATTAACAATTTTTTATACTGTCAGAAAATGTCATAATGAATGTTAAAAATATTTCCTTTATATTTAGCAAAAAATACTCCTTCCAAATCCGGAAATGGTGTGAAAATGCAATTAACCACACATATTTTCAACAATTCACTTTATTTTAGTGCTTACAATTTCCTTCTATAATACCAAAATAGGCTTCTTACACATTGTGTAAATGCATTCCTATAATGAGTAATAAATGAAACTAAACTCAAGACTAAAAAGTTTTGCTTTCTGAAAATTTAGGTAGTTTCCATAAGTTTTATAGAAATTTAAATATAAAGTTAATGCAGTAATTTAGGTTTACCAGGACTGAAGATTCTTTGCTTTATGAAAGCCTTTATAAATTCATTTACTTAATGATTTTTGAAGGTAATCAAAAATGTCATATATTATTTATAATATATATATCAGTGTGAATCTATTAGCAAGTCATAGTCTGCCATGCCAAAAATTCTGAAAAATTGCCCACCATGACTTGCTTAACTATGGAACTGTGTAGCTTGAATTTAAAGAGTTCTGATGAAATTACTTAAAACATAGACTAGATATAGGTGTTCTTGGCCTTCCAAGTTAGTAAGTTTAATACCTTCTAATACATTTTTTAAAATACAATTTAGATGATAGCTAAGTTTTATATAAACATAGGTTTTATCACACTTCAAGGTGTAGCCCATGTCCAACATAATAGCTATATTTCATAAAACATGTAAAATATGATGGAGTATTCTTTATGCAAGTCATAATAAAGTCTCTAATTGTAGGAAGTTAGAACAGGTTTTGACTGTCTTATATGAGATTATATTTTACTAGGAATTATTCAATATGTAGCATTTAGCTAATGGAGTGGTATTTGCTTCAGTAGTAACTGGAGTCAAAAAGTTTAACTGGTTTCTGCAAGCTTGTTGGGAAAGATGTAAGAATACAGTAATAAATGTTCAATAAATTCATAGAATTTAAACTGTTAGTAAGTAGATGAGTTTCTTAGTAAGTTCCTTTGTATTAAAACTGTATGTGTGAAAAAAGTTTCAGTGTTTATAATCCCTAATGAAATTCTCTGTCCTTGTTGCTATGATAGTTAATTCAAATAAAACTTTTGAATATTGATATGTTTTCATGTATAGAGATAAATGTATGTTTTTAAGTATCAGTTAGTAAAATGTTAACTCAAAACACTTAGTTTCATGAATATGTTAACATACTTTCACTTAGCGGAGACCTTTTGGAGCCAAGAATTGGGAAGACAGTTCTGCAAATGAGAAACAAAATAATCTTAAGGAAAAAGAAAACTAGAAACTATAGAGTTACTAACTTTTTTTAAATTTACACCAGCAGACATAAGCAGGTTTAGGAATAAAAGAAGCTATTGAAAAGAAAAGAGAAATACATATTTTATGATAAAGGTAAGAATGTTTTCCAAGTTTCTATTTTGGCAGCCATCTCTTTCATAATCTAGCTATCAAGAACCAATGAAACACTCGTTGATGTATTTCAGTTAAGGATTCTTTAGACTTTTCACTTTTACTTTTCATTTTTCTGTGGACCTGATTATACCACTTTCTCCTCCCCACAGTACAGTGCCTTGAGTTTATATCCTCACTGATTGATTGTGGTTTTGGTGCTAAGATGGTGCTGAAGCTCTGGCATCAGAACAAGTGTGAGTCTAGGCTCTCCTGTTTTACAGACTGTATAACCTTAGCCATGTTACTTAATCTCTCTGGGCCTCAATTTTTCATCAGTTAAAAAGGACTAATACTTAGCAGAGCTAATGGGAACAGAATTTTTGGTTCTCTCCCTTCACCTTCACTTATCACTGAGCTAACAATTTAAAAATCTGGCAAAATTATAGCCAGGGACTTCTCCCTTTTTAATAATCCATAGAGAGGATTTACTGAAGTGGTAGTAGATTTGCTGATATTTCTATTCAAAAAGTTATTTTCACAGAGGCATAAAGTTTTAGTCACAAAACTTTACCTGCTATAAAACTTTTATTTTTCACACTTAGCAGTGATGACCCACTTGGTAATGAGCATTAAAGACTGAAGTACTACTATCTAGTGTAAGTTGTATTTTTACTTTCTCACTGCATGGTTTCTCTGAACTCATGAAAGGCAATTTTGGGGGTGGGGAGGTTGTTTTTTGGGGAGGGGTTTTTTGTAGAAAACATTTATCATTTTTTATTTTAGCTTTAGCTTTTCACATTTTGAAGCTATGATATTAGATCTACAAATTCATAATTCTTATAATTTGTTGCTGCTATTCTTTTTATATTGTATCACTTTATCTTTAGTAATGATTTTTCCCTTCAATATAGATTGTCTACTATTAATATTATACCAACTTTCTTTTGGTTTATATTTGCCTAGTGTTTCTTCATGTCGTATTTTGTTGTGTTTAGGTATATACCTTTTAACTACATATAGCTAACCTTTTAAATTTAAGCTTGAACACTGCTGTCTTTTGACAGAGGTTGGTCCTGTGATGTTTTATTTTATTATAGTTACTGATATACTTGTAGTTCTGCCATCTTATGGGTTTTCTTTTACCAAATTTTTCATTTTTCTTTGCCCTTTTCTCCTGTCTTCTGTTGGATTGAGTTTGAACATTTCTTTTCATATGGCTTGAAAGAAGTACATTCTATTTAATGATTAACTTAAAACATGTAACATGCTTGTTAACTTTGTATCTTTAATATTTACAGCTTCTTAACCAATAGATGCTTCTAGTCTAGTTCAAAGGAAGCCAGAGTATTGAAACAATTTTATTCAGTGTGTTCCAAAGTAAAAGATACTACCCTTTTAAAATATTTTAATCGGGAAAAAATGTATAATTGGTCATTTTTTTAATTGAATGTGTTAGATTAAGAGAACAATGATTCCAATCTATAACAATCAATCATAAATTAGTTTTTGAAGGTTCATCTTTATGTTAAATCCCATAAACCAGTGATTGTCAACTAATGGGATTACGTGCATAAGGCATAGCTTTAGGAATAGTACAGTATTGAGGAGGTTAGTAATGTTTTCACCCCACTACGCACTAAGAAAGGTGGCATCATCCACTCCCCCAGTTTTTCCTAGAGCTGTCCCTCCAGTGTACTCAATGACTCTTCCAGGCCTTCTGCAGACATTTCATCCCAAAATTCTTAATGACTTGAAGGCAGGTCCCATCTTTCCTTGGAGCTGTAATTTTATTCTTGCAGATGGCACACTTTGTTTCCTGAAATATCCTGACATCTCATCTTGTTCTTAAGTGAGGACATTTTGTGGACTTTAAAATCCATGGTGACTTCAACTGTGTCAATAAACCCATGGGGGTTAAATTCAGCTCGTAGCCAAGGATGAAACTTCTATACTATAGCCTTGCCTTGGTGAAGATTCAAGTATGGCTGAACCTCCAAAGACACAGTAGAGAGTATATCATTTCTAATTGTTAAGGCACTGAAAGATCTTTGTGGAGGTCAGCTCTTCCCAATTCCCTCCTCATCATGAAAATATAAGTAGAAACTGATTGATGGGATATAATCTTAAGCAGGTATTTTAAATATGGTCAAAGATTTCCATTAGATGGTTTCCTTAATTCAGAGGATCTGTACTGGGTAATCCAGAACTACCTAAACGTGAAGGAAGAGCCAGTTTCACTTCCAAATGGGTTAATGGTATAGAGGAAAGCATCTTAGGGTGAGCTTCTATCCTTTGTCTCAGAAAAGAGTAAGACACTCTTCTTATAAGTTAAAATCCTTACTAATTAACTTGAATTAACTTGGTTGTTACTATTCTGGCCCTTCAAGCAATATTAACCTCCAAATTTGGTGTTACTATTGATAAAAGTTAACCAGTCCTATCCAGAGTTTCTGTAAAAGGGGCAAGGCTAGCTGTGTTGTGCTGCAATGACATTTGATGCCATTTTAGTTTTGCAGGGAACTCAAAAACTTTCTAGAACTGATCCCCCTAACCTGTACCCTAGCTCCCCCCAAGCTCTATGAACTAGTAACCCTTTGCTGCAAAAATAGATACATGGCTATATCTCTATGGGTGTATATCCACACCTTTTGACGTCCACTAATACTATTCACTCTGGAAAAAGGGCAATGACACACCAAGGTTTACAGCACCCCAGACCTCACTAGCAACAGTTGTTCTATATCTGGTAGAACTGTGGAGATACTGCCTCCAGGAGGCAATTTTAGGTTATCATAAGCAGCTTTACAGATCAGATCTTAGTCAAAAGGCATGGCCTCCCCATAACTCAAGGTTATACTAATGCAGGCCAACACTGAAACTATATTCATTAGGGGTTGGGCACAGTTCCAGGAAACTATCCCTACCGTAATGCTCAAGGAGGAATCTTGAATCCTTGGTGCTGCTACATGCAGCCCAGGTTACATTATAAGTCATTCTAGGTGGAGTTCCACAACCTGATCACCTACTGGCTTTATTTCAGTTTTAGAACTTTCCAAATCTAAGGACCTATGTCCCAATCACAGGTACAACTGCAAAAAAAAAATACTACATCAGAGTCCATGTTTCATCCTAGGCCTTCTTGAGTACTTTAGCATCAACTTAATAGACAATTTATCAGGCTCTTCTCAGCCCTTACGGTCACACAACTCCTGAATAAAAATGATGAGGCCCTGGCTGGTGTGGCTCAGTTGGTTGGAGCATTGTCTCATAAACCAAAAGGTCATGTATTTGATTCCCAGTCAGGGTACATACCTAGGTTGTGCGTTCGGTCCCAGGTCAGGGCTTGTACACGAGGCAACCAATCAATGTGTCTCTCTCTGTAAAATCAATAAGCATGCCCCTGGTTGAAGATTTTTTTAAAAAGAGAGAGAGAAAGGAAAATGATAAAGGCTACTTCCAGAATAACTGAGATTTCCATGAAATCAGAGACTGTGTCTATTTCTTGTTCCGCCTATTCTTGACTTCCATACAGCCACAGGTTTTTTGACTTCCAAGATGCCTAATCTATGAGTTCACTTGTGGAATTAGCCCTCTAACATAGAATGGTCCAATTAACATACAAGGTCTGTCCAGAAGGTATCCAGCCACGTAATATGAAAAATAGACATTTAATGAAGAAAATACAAGCTACAAGAAACATTGTACCTAGGACAATGACACCTCAATCCCCTTCAAAGTATGCACCTTGGGACCTCACAGTTTTCCCAATTGCCAGTAGCCACCTCATTGTATTTTCCTGAATCTCACCCACAGTCTGAAATCTCTTCCCTTTCAAAGGTGATTTTAGTTTTGGAAAAAGCCAGAAGTTGCAGGGTGCCAAATCTGGGCTATAGAGAGGGCAGGGGTGAATCTAGGTGATTGGATGTTTTGAAAAAAATCTCTGCATGAGACATGATGCATGAGCTGGCACGTTGTCGTGATAAAGCTGCCAGTCACCAGCTGCCCATAGCTGTGGCCTCCTGAATCATCCGAGAGTTTCCACTGAGGAATGTTCAAGCTTAATACAAAATTTAATGCAGATTCATTGCTCCATTCACTCAGTCATTTTGAATGTGACAGCCACACAGTACACATGCTTGTTCAGCAGCATCTACCAACCTCGCCGACTAGTACAGTGAAGTCATCATTGTTCACACATGTCCATTCCAGTCTACTCTCCTTGGCTGCCAGGTTACATCAATGTTGCACAAACCATTCTCATTATATTAACAATGGCTGGACTTTTTCTGGACAGACCTTTCATATATTGCCCACAACTTCTTGCATGACTTCATAGATAGGATTGTAGTCTATTGAGTTGACAGCTTGTTATTACTATAATGTGACATCCTGTAAACACCTGATCAGTGGTCTATCATAACCTCCTACAACACTGCCTCCAAGAATAAGCTAAAATGAAAATTTGAGAGCCTCAAGGGTAATATTTGGGAGAAACCTCCTTTCGGGTCAAGGGATCCAAAGATATCAGATGAGGGATTAACAGTTCTGAAGTAGGGGATTCTTAGATGCCTACAAGTTTATCATCTTTTCTCAAAAACCAATAGGATACCCTCTCTTGGAAGTGCATGGCCTCCAGTTTTAAGTTTCACCTATCCACCACTTGACATTCTTAAAGTGCTGGATCAAACTGAATACATCAAGTACCCAAAGGATATTTGCTTTACCTCCTACAGAGAATCAAACTGGTCCATCTTCCATATCACCACAGAATAGGTCAGATCCAACTTACCACACCTCTTCACTCAAAATATCTTGTCTTCTGTAATAATTATGCCCTCTCCTCTTTGAATCCCCTATTTGCTTGTGCTGTCCAGTACCACAAATATTCTGGTAGGCATTTAAATGTCTGCACAAATTACAGATGGCACAAAAGGAACTCCATTAACACCCAGCAAGCCAAGGCCCCATGTACTAACCAGCACTAGGCCATAGGAAAGCTCAGTCAAGTGGAAGACACCGTGTCTCCACTCATGACAGGAACTATAAGACTGCTTAAAGGGCACTTCAAAGGCAAAGGTTATCATTACACTGGTTTTCCAAGTCTGCTTTCCTTCCTCCATGTAAATACATCCCGTGTCTTTCACTACGCTACTCTTTCCAGCCCTAGGAGATACTATACTCCATCCTGGGCCCAGTAATCTGCCCTAATAATCCCAGCGAAAGCCCAGGATTCCATTATAAAGTATAAGGAGTGTCTGATGGAACATCTGTAGAAACGGTCCTTCCACCTTCAGAATGCCTTGAAACATTCTTTTTTAAGCAGTGTTTCCAAGCAAACTGAAATCTCTCAACAGAAACAGGAACTGAACAGTAGCACATAAAAGAAGCTTGGGGGGAACTAGCAGCATAATTTAGTGAAGCCTCTCTGCTTGCTACCATGCTTAGAATGGGTATTTCAAGGCAAGGTCTCATTTAAACTTTGGCCTAGCTATGCAATCAATCACCTAAGATATAATGTTGGCTTACTGTGTTGTAATCATTATATAAATTGATACCTTAACATCTTCTCTGTGGTGTTCCCCTATGGAGCCTTGAAGAGATCCCTAAATCCAGTGTGAGATTTCTTGGAGCGTCAGTCATTTCGGCCCTTCACATTCACCTTCAACAGATGCAACAGTACATATCTGAATAAGGGACTTACAAATTTTAAACTTTCATAATGTAGGTTAAAAGAGCAAAAGAAATCATCAGTTAAACTTACTCAAAAGTAAATGTACAAACATTTATAACTGTTCTGTGATTTCTGTATTGTATTGTAGATCCTGATTGACCAAAAGAAATCATGTAAATTATGTACACGAATAACAAAATTAATATATAGAAAACACTGCCCTTTTGAACAATTTAATTCTTTTAATCATACCTCTAAATCTACTAAGATTTTAAATTTTTAACATACCAAGAGCTTCATAACTTATCATAGATAGTTCAAACAAACTTGATACATTTACTTATTAGCTTTTTAAACATTTAGAATAAATGCCCTTTTTCAGTAGTCTGAAATGAACTAAGGACCCTGGTTGTTGTTTTTTTCACTGCTTTATGTAAAACAGCAGTGGTTGCAGTTATCCCTCATTTTAAGAAAAGCAATAAAAATTTTATTTAAATTCTGCAAAATTAGCAGAAAACAAGTATGTTCTAAAGATTCTAAAACCTCAATGTTAATATGTGAGACTAGAGCCATCTACTGGTTGGAGTGTAATGCTACAAAGCACAACTCGGACATTAACAACAAAATATAGGAAGTCATGGTTTTAAGAACAAAATAAAAACACTAGTCTAGACTAGTCAAAAATCTAGTCTAGGACACTGATTTTTAAAGATTTAATATGAGAATCTCTTGTTAAAAGGAGAATCAACATATATAACAAAGTAGACCTAAAAGTTGAGGTAAGGGGCCTCCAATCCCCCATTCTAATTTGCCCAGCAGATGACAGGCCAATGGAAAACAAGCCATCAGAGGTAGTCTGGGCAAATAACCTAACTGTGATTGGGAAGGAGGCACAATAAGAAGGAATAGTATCAGCAAAGTTGCCTGTTACCCATCTTTCCCCTAGAGACATCTTAGGGACACAGGTGTGCAAACGACAGTGGTTAATGGGCACAGAGAACTAAAGAGGTAGGGGTGGGCACCTGAAAGGTTGTAAACCTCTTTTCAAAGGGACATTGCTTATGTGCTCATTTGATGCAACACTTTAGAAAACATTAATATAACTTTCCTGAAAATGCAAAATAAAATAACAAATTTGCTTTTTTACCACATGCCATAAACCACTAAGAACTGAGTTTTTAGGTCCTATGGGCCTTCACTATCCAGGCCCTGGACTGGTCCAGTCGTGGAAACAAGAGCCCAGTTTCAGGTCCCAGCCTCCTCCCTTCAAAAGGGCAAGGATGACCATAGAATCGAGGCAAGAAATAGAGTTCTCCCAGGCCTCTCTCTGTAGCAGAGACCCCCAACCTGGACAGCAGCTTGTCAGCTAGGCTTGGGGTGACAGGCTGGAGCAAAGTTCCAAAGACTCGCAAACATTCCAAGGCCACATGAAGCACAGTACCCAGCCAGGGAGCATCCACTGGGCTCTCCCAGTTTAACTTCCATGGTGCATGCCTTTGCACAAAGCCATTAGTTTGTCGGACACAGCTGGACATTGCCTCCAGAGCCTTATAGATCTGAAAGGTAGCATAGTGGTCTGCTACCTGCTTGGGCAAAGTGGCCACTGCATTCACCAGAGCATAGTCCTCTGCCAGAGCACGAGCTGATGGCCCCGCCAACCCAGGCTCACTGGGAAAGCAGGTAGTACAGAAGGCCGGATAGGTCCCTGAAGGATTTATTTTACTGGCAGTGCATCGGTTCAAGAGACCGCCCAAAGCATCTGCCAGCTCCGAGTCTAGCAACTTAACCACCTTTTCATCATAGTAATCACAGTCCCAGTTGGGGACACCCTGACGAAGGAGAAAGTAGCGGAAGCCATCCACAGTGTAGCGGTCAAGGCAAGTTCTGGGATCCACCACGTTGCCCAAGCTCTTAGACATCTTTTGGCCACAGACAGTCCAGTGGGAGTGGACATAGATGCGGTGTGGTGGGCTCATGCCGGCCCCTAAGAGAAGGGCAGGCCAATAGATAGCATGGAATTTGAGAATGTCCTTGCCTATAATATGAGAGGTGGTCGGCCACCATGACTTGAACTCAACATCTGGGTAGCCAATTACAGTAAGATAGTTGACCAAGGCATCCAGCCACACATAGATGGTCTGCGAATCGTCCCCGGGAACCGGAATGCCCCAGTGCAAGTGGCTACTCCTGCGAGAGACTGACAGATCTGGCAGCTCCTCCTCCAGCCACTGAAGGGCTGTGAGATGGAATGGCTCAGGGGTAATCACCTGAGGGTTGTCCCGAAGCCACCGCTGGAGCGGCTCCCGGAAATGGGAAAGCTTGAAAATGTAATTTTCTTCCTTGGTCCAGGACACGGGATGCCCGCTTTCGAGAGATACAGGACACGAATCCCCTGACGGGCCTGGCTGCCTGCTGACCTTGGTCTCAGGCAGGAAGCACTCGTCGTTGGCACAGTACCAACCTTCATAGAGCCCCTTGTAGAGCAGACCCCGAGCCTCCAGCACTCCCCAGAAGTGCTGCACCGCCCTCCGGTGCCGGGCCTCGGTGGTGCGGATGAAGTCGGTGGAGGAGATACCAGCATCCCGGAAAAGCTGCTGGAACTGGGCCGAGACTCGGTCACAGAGCTCAGTCGGCGCCAGGCCCGCAGCGGTAGCTGCCTGCTGAATCTTCAGGCCGTGCTCGTCTGTACCGGTGGAGAATCGCGTGGCGGCGGCAGTGGGGACTCGGAGGCGACGGTGGCGGCACAGAGCGTCTGCTAGGAGCGCCGAGTACAGATGTCCAATGTGCGGGGCCGCGTTCACATAAAAAATGGGTGTCGTGAAGTAGGCGCGCGCATCGTGGGCATCGTCGCGGGCACCGAGAGGGTCCGAACTGTAGAGGCGCGAGCTGAAGCTGTCCAGGAGCGACAACCTACTGGCCAGCACGCGTCCTAGCAGCCGCAATGCAGAAATTCGCAGCATAACGCCGACCCGGCCCAACCGGCGAAAGGGGCGTTCTGCAAGCACGTGTGAAGCGCGCAGGCGCAGCCGGGACTCTCCGCTGCTTCCGGCCGGAAAGCCAATGGAGTCCGGGCCGAGAGGGTGCCCGCCCCCTCCCGGCCGCGGCTCCGCCCCCGCTCCCGCCTTCCGCCGGTCTCGGACTTCGGACCTAGCGGCGGTGATTTGCGGCTGAGCGTAAAGGGGATATATAGCTTAGAGAAACTGGGCATAGGGGAGGTTATGAAAGCGAGTACGTCTTTATTTTGGTAGGTTGTAGTTTTGTATTTACAGATCTGTTTTCCTCTCTAAGCTAAGCTGCTTGAGGGCAAAAATTTTATATTCGGGCACTTCTCCAACACCGGTCAGTAGCTGGCACAGAGTAGGACACAGTATGTCCTGTCCATAGTCCCTAGTCGTCATAGGGCTCTGAAACATCA
Organism: Tonatia bakeri; assembly: GCA_004024845.1. NCBI lineage: Eukaryota > Metazoa > Chordata > Mammalia > Chiroptera > Phyllostomidae > Tonatia > Tonatia bakeri. The sequence goes on from PVIA01004970.1 coordinate 16,243, forward strand.
TCTAAATTTTACCTCAGGACCTAATGGACACAATGTGAAAGGGGCCAGGGAGAAGGGAAGAAAAAAAATAATTACCTAGAGCACCTGAGGGAAGGATAAGAACTGAAAAAGTAAAGGAAGTCTTTAAACACGCTCAATATTTGTAGAATCAACAAAAGGGTGATTGTAATGTGCCAGGTCTTCCAAAGAATATTGAGATTTGGGGAGGTGGAATGTAATATGATGTTACTGTGCACATAAGGAAGAATCAGTTTTCCAAGTTTTTTCACAAAGTAGTTATAGTAATTTTTTTAAATGGTCTTAGGGTTCTTAGAGCAGGTTTTTTCAAGTTTGCTTTTATTGACAGAACTCGAGCTCTCCAGAGAAGATGCTTCAGGAGCCCGGAAATGGATTAATGTAATCCTTGCTTCAGGGCATGCTCTCATCTTTGGTCTATTACTAGCCATCTTTTTTTTTTTTTTAATACTATAGTCATTAACAATAAAATAGAATGGAACACCTGTGATCTCTCAGCTCAACCTGAGAACTAGAAGTGGTTCTCTTAAGTGTGGTCCCAGAAGAGAAGCATTTGCAACACTTGGGACCTTGTTAGAAATGCATACTTAGTCTCCCCCACCCCCCACACACCCACACCTACTGAATCAAATTGTGCGAATGGGACCCAGCAATCTAGGTTTTAATGAGCTGTCCAGGTGATTCCGATGCACATCAAAATTTGAGAACCACTGAGCTAGATTACCAGTGATTTAGATGTGTTCCTTTCTCCTTGTCTTCCTGTTCTCCCACAGGTAATCGTTGAATTTTGCACTTCTGCATTCATGTTATCACATATAGAGTATGTCTAAGCAATGTATGGTTTCATTTTGCTGGTATTTAAACATTTTTCAAATGATATTATACTACTTGTAGTCTTCAACTTGCCTTTTTCCCCTCAACATTTTGTTGCTAAGATTCATCCGTGTTTTTTGCACCTAACTTTAGTTAATCCATTTTGACTGCCTTATAATTTTTTAATGGAGGCATAGAGTAAATTGGATCTGATTTCTGTGGTGATATGGAAAGTGGACCAGTCAATTTTCAATAGGAGTTACAAATATCCTTTGGGTAGTTAGTGCTGTATTTGATTCAGCAGTTTAAGCAGGACAAGTGAGAGACAGCTAAAACTTAAAACTGGAGGGTGTGTACACTCTTCAGAACTAGGAAACAAATCCAGGCCAAGTGTCAGAGAAGTCATGTTCTCCAACAGTTCTCCACGCCCACCCGCCTTTCCTTTCTATGGAATCTATTCTTTAGCATACAAACATGCTATTTTTTTTCCTATTTTAAAAAGAAATTCTCAACCCCCACTGCTGCTCCATTTTTTCCTTCCCTTTGTAGCAGAACTCCTTGAAACAAATGGCTGTTGATGCACATTTGAATGGTTTAAGCTTTTCCTCTTAGGAACACTACTGCAGCGTACTTTCTCACGTATATTTCCTTGTACTTATATGCTAAAGTTTAGCTTGGATATATATATCTAGGAGAGATACTACTCAATTACAGAGGATGTGAATGTGCAATTTTGAAAGATAATTAAAAATAAAAAGTCAAAGTACAAATCTTAGACTATGTAACTATTAAGTATGTGATGACTATGGCAATTCTAATCATTAAAAACGTGTTTTATTCAATAGTGTTTTCAATAATTCATTAATTAACAAGGAAATGCGACTACATTATGGAACTAACAGTACATTAAACAGTTAAAACTTAATGTTGTTCTGCTAGCTTGCGAATACTGGAGAGCATAAACTAGCTTTTTCATCTTTGTGTCCACATAGTGCTTTACATGTATAATAGGTGCTCCATAAAAAGTTGTTGAATTATTGTTAGATTTACTTTAGAGCAGGGCCTCATCAAATAGATTGGATTTAAAAGTTACTATCATGCAAGAAATTTTCTTTGTAGGAAATGGGTTGGATGATACATAATTATCTGTTAGAAACTTTAAGACTGGTGAACTCAAGTGGTCTAAACTTGAGTTGTAACTGAGAATAATAAGCTACCAGTTATGGAGGATGTTCTCATAAGGTTCATTCATTCATTAAAGGACTAAGTGAGCCCACAGTAGAACACAAGCAAGGAGAGATAATACATCTGCATCCATATTCATTAACATAAAACCCTGCCTACACTTGGGGAAGCCCTATTTAAAATACAGAACTGAAAGCTGTCCCTGAAATCTACAGTTGGCAACAAACAAATATAATTCGGCCCTGGCCAGTGTGGCTCAGTTGGTTGGAGAATCATACTGTAAACCAAAAGGTTGCAAGATCGATTCCTGGTCAGGGCACTTGCCTGGGTTATGGGTTCCGTCCCCAGTTGGGCCATGTGCAAGAGGCAACAGGTTACTGTTTCTCCCTCACATCCAGGATGTGAGCTGTTGCTCCCTTTCTCTCTCCCTCTCTTCCCCTCTCTCTAAAAGCAGTGAAAAAATGTCCTTGAGTGAGGATAAAAATAATAAATAAATATATATATATATATAATTTAATACAGAAAAAATAACCAATGTTAGAAAACATGTACTCCCAAAATTTCATTATTATAAGTACTCAATATATGGCAAGCCTGGGAAACATGATGGGTAAGAGATTATCTATGAAAACAAGTGTGTTTGTAACAGTTGGATATCTCCGTGGAAGAGAACTGACTTAGATCCATACCTTACCTTTTATATTGCGATTGCCAGATGCATTAGAATAAAATAGGAAGTACAGGTGGGGTGAACGCGTGGAGCAAGGACAGTTCAGATTGTGAAACTACTGTGTATGATACTGTAATGGTGGGTACATGTGATACATTCGTCAAACCCAGGATATGTACAACACCGAGTATGAACCTTAATGGAAACTATGGACTATGGTGATAATGACAGCAGTGCAGGTTCGCTGATAACAAACGCACCACTCACTCTGGCACTTGACATTAGTGGAAGGTTGTGTGTGGGGGGGGACAGGAAGCTCTCTGTACTTTCTACTCGGTTTTGCTGTGAACCTAACATTGCTCTAAAATATCAAGTATATTTATTTTTAAAAAACAGAAATCAGAACATTTGTTTCAAAATGAGAAGTAATACTACTGAAGAAATGTACACTTTTGTTAAGGACAAAATGGAGGGGCAGAAATTTGTTTTGAGTGGAAGTATTTGTTTAAAAATGTAGAGGCATTAAAGAGGTGTGGAACAAATATATGAAGGTCTGTCCGGGAAGAATCCAGCCATAACATGAAAAATAGACACACTTATTGAAGAAAACATAAGATACAAGAAACATTATACAAAAGACAATGATGCTGAGTCCCCTTCAAAGCTATGACCTTGAGGAAAGCTGGTCCATTGGTAGCAGTTTGAATCAAGTCACTAGCAACTGCAGCACAATGTTCCTTCTGCTCTGGTAGAAGCCGTGAAATGAATTTTGCCAGGGCACATTTCATGCCAAGATCCCGTGCCAATATCTTGACACAGTAGTTTCTGGAATCCCCAGATCAGCTTCTAGTCCTCGCACTGTCAGTCACCCATCTTTGTTGATTGCAGCCTGCATACATTCAATGTTCTCAGGTGTTCTGCTTGTTTGCAGACCTTCCAGAACGTGGGTCACTTTCAACAGATTCTTGACCATCTTTGAAGCTTTTGTGCCACGCTTTTATTTGTGCTGTACTCATTGCATCATCCCCAAAAGCCTTCTGAATCATCTGAATATGAGTAGTTTCCATGGAGAAATGTTTAAGCTTAATGCAAATTTGATGCAAATTCAAGGCTTTACTGTGACAGCCACACAGTACGTGTGCTCACTCAGTGACATCTGCTGCCCCCACTGACTAGTACGGTGAAGCCATCATTGTTCACACATGAGCATTCCAGTCCACTCTCCTTGGCTGCCGGCTTACAATAATGCTGCACAGACCATTCTTGTTATGTTAACAATAGCTGGACTTTTCTGAACAGACCTTGTATGTGATAACCAACAAAAACTTATTACGTCCAAAACACAGTTTTAAAGAAAAAAATATATAAGGTTAATACCTTAAATAGTTTTATGGCCAACCACATATTTCTATAAGTAATATAAAGAATTATTTACAGATTAAAATGCATTTCTCTTGCTTTCTAACTGATTTCCTTATATGTAAACTATTTCCTTTGACCATTCATGAAGCAGAATCTAAGTATTTAGAAAATACTTAGGTGGGGATAAAGTAATCTTTACAAAAATCTTCACTATGAAAATTTGAAAACAGCCAAAGTGTTACTTATTTAGCAATTGGTAGAGGCATTACTACAGTGAAAGTGTAGTAATCTACATACAGTGAAATCCCACATAATTGTTAAAATAGCAGGAATGTGTGCCACATTGATACATGGAAATGTGTTTTTAAAATATCATTAAGGGTCAAGTAAAATTTTGTTAGACTTTGGAGACAAAAAATGATTACACAATGGCTCGATTGTGAACTAAAGGAACTATAGTTCCATTTACTAAAGATAAAAGAAGTTCTTTAAGGACATATGAGACATCATATTCACTCATTCATTTGTTCAGTCATTAGCTATCAACCAGACTCCCGCGATGCTCTCCTGACCAACCAGTCTCCCTCCATTCTTGCTGTCTCGTCTTCCTCACAGCAGCCTTAGTGACTCACCAGAAAAACAAACCGATGCTCCTTGCCTACTTCAAACTACTCCTTTGATTTTTTCATTTGATTACTTGATTCACTTTTTGTTGCCTGCAAGATAAACTTCAAATTCCCTCCCTATGGCATATAACCCACTACAAATTAGCTCTTGCCTGCCTTACAGCTTCCTTCAAAGTTTATGTTCTAATAATTTGCACCTGCTTTATGTTTCTTCAAGAGTATGCCAGACTGTTTCATGATTCTGTGATATTGCTCATGCCTTTCCCTTTTCCTGACACATGCTTCCCACCTTTACCTATTTTGTGCCTATTCATCCTTCAAGACAGTTCATATATCATCCTCCAAGCTGATTTGGAGGCTTCTCCTTGGGTTCTGAAGCATCCTGGGCATGCTTTATCTCAGCAGCTACCAAGTCATATTGAAACTATCTGTTTATAAATCTGCTTTCCCCATTAAACCATAAGTTTCTTTAGGGCAGAAACCATATTTAGTCATCTTGTGTACCCAGCCTGCATCTATTGCAGTACCTGGAACATAGCAGGGACTTAGTAAATATAGTGAGTACTTAAGAAATAATCTTCAGGACTACAATAAAAACTAGTGAACTTCAAATATTCCATTTCCTACAATCCAGGAGCTCACAGCACATCATACAAAAGAGAACATGAAAAATGGCAGGCATGAAAGCACTGAATAACAAATGAGTCACACTGGGTCAGAGTCTGCTATCTTTTTACACAAATTTACCCAGGAATTGCTTACCATCAACCACACTCATCTTTGAGAATGACGGACTATGGAATTTTCCTCTGTTAAAAACATTTCTGAGAAATAAACTGTTTAAAGACAAGTAGGCAGAAGGAAGAGACAAGAGGTTTTAGTGATCCATCCCTCTCCCCCTATACCCCAGCTTTGAGAGATTTCATGTGTCTTCTTCAATATAATTGCAAAAATCTTTTCAAGCTTGTGTTCTCTACAATCTGAAATAAGATCAGGGATTATTTTGTAAATAATGGGAGTGGTGGCAGAATCACTTCCTTCCTATTGCTGTTCTCAACCCTGTTTTATAATGTAAGCATATTAACAAATTTATTTTGTGTTATTAGGCAGGCATAGTGTTAGGATGTGAGATAAGATTATCTCAGGCAACCTTCATAACAAGCTCATGAAGTAAGTACTATTATTAACTCCATTTTATAGGGGAGGAAATTGAAACTTGAAGAGGTCAAGTAACTTGCCCAAGATCTTGTCTCTAGTAGGTGTTAGAGGCAGGATTGACCCCTAGCCGTCTGATTCCGGGGCTCTCAGTTCTGATGAATGTAGCACACCACCTGACCTGTAAATGGTAAAATACAATAAACACTCATTACATTACAATTGATCTATCATAAATTGCTCTCAATTTCAGGTAAATGGCAATCTATGAGACTGAATGAGCCCTGATTGGTGTGGTTCGGTGCATTGAATGCCAGCCTGTAAACCAAAAGGTCACAGGTTCAATTCCCAGTCAGGGCACATGCCTGAATTGCGGGCCAGGTCCCCAGTTGGGAGCGTGTGAGAGGCAACTGACCGACGTTTCTCTCCCTCTATTTCTCCCTTCGTTCCCATCTCTCTAAAAATAAATAAATAAAAATTTTTAAAAAGACTGAATGAATCAAGTTGTTGGTTTTGTTGTTGTTTTTTAATTATGGATACTTTGGGATGTGTAGAGTGTTATTAGTTACCATCATAAGCTTTCTAATAGTAGAGTATTTTAAACTTTAAGGATGTTGAGAAAACATTATCCACATATGTGTCTCTCCTTTGCAATTAAAGAAAATCTTTTTATTAACATATTTTAATATAGGTTTTTTCTATTCAGCAGTTTTTATTAGCATATAATTTTTCCAGCAAAAACAATCTTCATGTTGAAAGGAATCCTGAAAAATGCAACCTAAAAACTGAAGTGTTTGTTGTTTGTTTCTTTTTTTAACCTTACTTTTCTCCTTTTAGACTCCGGAAAGTTTCCTCATAAAGCTGACTTCCGTTCTGGAAATGATTTTTGTTCCCAACCATGTTGAGAATCCATTTCTTTCATTCTCTCTCTCTCCCTCTCTCTCTCTCTCTCTCTCTCTCCCCTTCTGCTTTCTTGGTAGTAGCAGGGAGGGAGGAGGGAGTGGACACAGGAAAGAGGGGAAAAGAGAAAACAGAAAAAAAAATGCATGCCACGGTGTCTGAATATATCCTCTGCTTGTAGATACTTTCATCTGAGTTGCACTTTTGCCTTTTTATTTCTGTTTTTGGACACCTCTTTTATCATCCAGCCAACTGGAATAGACAAAGCACAGTTGGTGCCCTGAGCGACAGAACTCTGGTAGGGGGCTGGCTGTAAATTGACGTGGCATGGAAATTCTCCGCTAAGTTGTAGCAGCTTGCATGTTTCTCCTAAAATCAAGCCCAGCCTCCTGGAGCTGTAGCTTAATCATGATGGGCTCAACGACTGTTCAGAAAAATGGATAGAAAAAGTCTTCAGCTCCTTTCTTTGGACTCAGATGTTTTCTTTTTGAGTATCTATGGTTTAGCTGAAAAAATCAAAGCAGTTAAGTCTATAACTTTCTTTTTGCAGCTTGAACAACAGAATTTGCTGCTCTCCCTCCCCTGTCCTGCAATTTAATTCCTTACAGATTTTGCCATGGGGTGCGGACTTAGAAAGCTAGAAGACCCTGATGATAGCAGCCCTGGAAAAATATTTTCTACGCTGAAGAGACCGCAAGTGGAAACAAAGACAGAATTTGCTTACGAATATGTATTGCTGGATTTTACTTTACAAGGTACTTTTTTCTTCTATTTTATTTGTTAAATGAAATGTTTTGAGATAAGAGACTACTAGTATTTTAAGTGTTGGTTTGTGAATTTTTAGAGTGCTCTTCATAATAAGATTGTATAATCAATCTAAAAATGATACTTTGTCTCTTAATTATATATTGAAAGATTTTGTTTTGTTTGCTTCATTTTTTGTAACATGGTTCATATGTACTTCATAAAATTAGAAAAACGGCTTTGAAATATTTCTTTCATTTTTAAATCAAATGCCTATTCGTGGAAGGGTACATGGAAAATGTTTGATTTCCAGGCCAAATAGCCATAGCCTTAATGACAGTTTGTTTTGAAAAAGATCTGAAAGGCACAAGAAGGTGGCATGCAGGAAGTATTACTTGCATCGTGTGGAAGAGTATTTGCTAAGCCAATTCCGAGGTTTCCAACTACATTAAATTTTGTGATTGTGGTAGTTGTTTGATATTTTTACCAAGCTAAACTTGAAGTTTGAACATACAGTTAAAAAAAAAAAAGGAAAGATAGTCTTCTGTAAGACACTTCCTTTGCTTGGTGCCCTGTCCCTAACAGAGAAACTCCCTGTTCCAGAAAGTTGGAAACACAAATAAACAAGCCCAGATGGCAGCCCTATGGAAGGAAGAGAGGTAGCTCGACTTCACAAATACTTCGCCTCAGTTTTGTTTTGTTTTTTTGAAACTTAAGAGTACCATAGAACTGCATAGCTAAAACTGAGTTTTTAAAAAGCAGAGCTGCATTTTTAATAATGGGACACTAAAAATGGAATTGGAGTGTCATGCTTGCTGTTAGAATTTCCAGCTACCCGTAGTTTAAGTTCATATTACAAAGTTATGCTTTTAATTGTAAAAAGCGACACATTTTATCAGTGACTAGAAAGATTATACTAAGCATATTATTATGTTGGATATTACCTTAGTTTCTTTTCAACTTAAACACAAATTCCCCTTTTTTGGTTTGCTCTGTGAACAGTGCATCTTTGTGCAAGAAACAGGAGCAGCCCATTTTTCTTTGTCAAAAACTGAGCTAGCCAGCAAGCAAACTCATTTCCCGGGACACACACAAAGTCTGCACGTGTATATACTTCTAACACACTCCCATTTCCATTTTTATCTAAGGCTAAGGCTACCAAAGGAAAAAGTCTGTATTCTTAATTTTCTATGTAATTATGAAAGTTAAAAGTCAACTAAGATAATGGTGATCAAAGAAGTAGTCAATCATATAGACTTTTTTCTATACTTTTTCAAAAACTATTATTTGAGAAAATTTTGGTAATATAGGTCTATGTTTTCTCCACTGACTGTCCTGGTTGATTGTTTTGTTCGGACTGGTTTCTGTGCACCCATAGGACACAAACACACACTCTCCTTAAACTCAAAACCTTGTCTATTCATACCCTATAGGCCAGAGCCATTTTGATCTGTACTTTAAGATTTGCTGCACAGTCCCTCATAGGATCATAGGGCTTAAAGTAATTTCACATTTTTTTCTGATTTATTTTCTCCAAACAATGCTAAAAATCTTAAGCAAATGTGTAGAAATGCTGTCATCCTTAAATCAGAAAGATCTACAGCTAAATTTTTTAGAAGTCATTTTGGTTTTTCTATTATCAAAAGTCCTTCTCTCTGTAAAAGGAATATAATTTCTACCCTCCACTCTAGGTGTTTGGAGGAGGTAACAGATTATTGCACTGTAAAGCCTAAGTCTGGGCATAATTTGTAAATGTTAACCCACAAAGTAGGCACATATTTTAAAGTTGCACCTGGTCCCTATTTGGTCCAGGCGCCTCGTCTCCTTATGTCCCTTTTCTCTCCAGTTATTCCACATGTTTTCGTTTTGTTTTGTTTCTGTCTTTGCCTCAGAAGCCGAGACTCTGCATCAGCCCAACTCCACAACCACCTTCCTCCCCCATCCCTGACCTCCACCTGCTACTCCAGCGTACAGCGGAGTGAGTCGGGGGAGGATGAACATGCCAGCCCCACCTGTAGCACTGGCAGTCTGTCCTGGGCCTCCCGTAAGGAGTGCTGTGCAGTGGTACCTCCTGCCTCCCAGAGGCCACTGTGCAGTGAGCAACCTTTCAGGAAACAAAATGGTCTGGTGACCCCTGTGCGTGCTCATGATGAGCCTGTCTCTTACCTTGTCTCCCTCTGTTTTTCCAAACACAGGACACGAGACAGAGAATAAAGTCCCAGTGGGACAAGAGGAGGAGACTCTTTGAAATTTCCAGTGCCCTGTTATGGGAGCTATAATTATCTTAAACAACTTATTTACTTTCCATTCACTTACATATTCTCTCTCTCTCTTTCTCTCTCTCTCTTATTCTCCCCGCTTCTCCCACATTTGTTTTTTTTTGGGGGGAGGGGTGATGGGTGCATACTTTCAGCCATTATTTTAATCTCCATGAGCAAAATAATAACATAGTCATTAAGTATATACGGCGCTGAAGTCAAAGTTCCCAGGTTCTGGATCTAGGCTCTTTCACTCACAACTCTGGCAAGTTTGTAAACTTTGCTATATCTCAGTTTCCTCATCTGTAAATATGGGGGTTCTAATGATGCTTACATAAGAGAGTTATTCTAAGGATTCAGGGAGATAATATAAAATGATCTACTTGAAAAGGTATCTGGCACTTTAGTAAGCACTTATTAAAAAGTTAACTATTATTATACCTCCTGGCTTTATGCCAGGTCTACCAACTACAGTAGTGATATTTCAGTACATTATTTGCAATAAATTTCTGGTTTAGTCTATATATGTATATTTATCAGCTTATGTGAGTATATATATAAGTGTATTAAATATAATTTATTAATGAAAAGTTAAATTAACTCTGCAAATTATCCAAAAGGGTTAATTTACCTCCCTGTACAATCCCAGAAAAAAATCTAAATAATAATAGCCTTAAGGATTTTTAGAGCATGTATAGCTTTATGACTAAAAAGAGTTTCTACAATACTAAAAACCCAACAGATGGACAGATGGTAGGTTCCTTATTTGAATTTCTAGTAGATATATCAAGTAAAATTTCGCTGGCTTCTAGCTTGCTTCCTTATTATTAGAATAAGAACCTCTCATTGTCCTTTATCATCATTGTTAACAGCAATAAGTGCATATGATATATGCAGTCTGTGGAAGATGCTGATAAGTACAGGAAATACAAAGAGGAATAAGACATAATTTCAGCCCTCGAGTATGTTATATTCTAATTGGTCAAACTGAGCAAGATGGTGAACTCCTCAAGGTCAGGAACTGTTATGTCTTAACAACCTTTGTATCTCTGTGTCTAGCAGTGTTTGACACATGACCAATGGTCAATAAGTGATGTTGAATTAATGGATGAAAAATTACAATACATGATGCAGTAGGTATCAGGAAAAGGAAAAGTCCATTTTAAATATGATTAGTTAGAACTCAAATTAGGACGTTAACTGACCCTTACGAAAAAGTAGGGCTTAGGTAATCAGAAAAAGACTAAGAGGCTGAGGCACGTTGACGGGCTATTGAGTAGAGCAGGAAGCTAAGGGAGGTTTTGCAGGAGAGAAGCAGGAAGTAAATGGAAATAAATGGAGTAGGGAAAGCTCTGACTTGTCTGAGGAGTGATTCCCTGATGTTGTGGGGAATAAATAGCTGTGAAGGCATTTGAAGAAGAACATGTTGGATACAGAGAAGTGTTTTTAGAAGATGCATGTGAGATTGCAATGGAAGAGATGAAAGGGAGGAGAAAAATCAGGAAGACTGATTGCAGTGGTGCAGGCTCATCAAGGAGGACCTGCACATGAGGGGCAGCAATAAGGATGGACTGCAAGTGGTAAATGTAACAGACAGTATGAGGGAGGAGTTTAGCCTGTGGCTGGCTGGATATGAAGGGACAGAAAGAATGAGGAATCCGGGATGACTTCCCGGTTCTGAGCGGAGTAACTATGGAAATAATGATGCCTCTTACAGTAAGAGGAACATCCCAAAAAGAGCCTGCATGTGGTGAAAGAGCAATCCCACTACAGGCATGTTGCATTTGAGGTGGTCAGGGAACATCCTGGTGGAAACAGTTACAGATAGCAGGCTGGAAGTGATTTCCAGGAAGAACTGAAATAAAGTCTTAAAAAGAGGGGATGTGGGCACAGCACAAGTGTCTTGGGCTGAGTCGTTAGGCGTATTCAGCCATATTGAGCACAACTGAACAGAATGGTGGAGAATGAATGGATAGCACCAAAAATACAAAGAGAGGGATGGTCTCCAAAACAAGAAGTGGTCAGTAATTTTAAATACTAGACAACTTACACAAAGAATGAAGATGCAGCACTGAAGAGAATGCATAAAAAAAATAACAAGTGATAAATAAGGGGTCAGAAATGAGGGAGGGAGGGAGGGAGAGAAAAAGGAAGGGAGGAAGGAATAAAGGCAGAATGAAAGGAAGGAAGGGTCCAGCTAATTTTTCTATTTCTGTCTGAATTCAACAAGTCCTTGGGCATTCCCTCAAGCAGTAAAAAGATTTTCAAATGTAAAGTACTACATAAAACAAATTAATAATAAAAATGATTAAATTTACTCAAGAAGCAACATAATCTTTATCATGGTGCCTAGCCTAAATTCCTAACAGATGAAAAAACTATATAAACTGTTTCTTTTTTTTGAAATGGTGAGGTATTTTGGTTTATTAATAAATAATAAATCCTCATAAATTCAGACTATTATGGAAGAGAAAGATCCCATTCTGAACTGGGGGAGGAGAAAGTATCTGATAATAGCATGCAGTTGACCCACTTAAATAACTATTGATCTTGGGAGAAAAAGCATATAGATTTCATTGGCAATCTATATGAATTGTTTTTTTTTCCTATGCATATATACATCTTCTATCTGGTTGGACATATATTCATTGTTTGAACTACACTTAGTGAGCATATACAAAGCTAAGAGCTAGGCTATGAAGATACATAGAGCCTAGTCCTGTGCTCCACGAACTTGCATCCTGAGCATCCTACTGAGAGACACCAATAAACAAGCCTTCAGTTACGACACGTACACTACGTGCTGTTGTATAAGGTATGAAGGTTATAGAAACAGAAAGAAGAGCACCCCCACCTGTCTGGTAGGATTCAGAAAGACTCCTTTAAGAAAGTGCCACCTCACCTAAGATCTAAAGAATAAGTGGGACTTAGACAAATGTTGGTATCCAGAATATATAAAATACAAGTGCAAATGAATCAGTAACAAAAAGACAACACCATAGAGAAATAGACAGGAAACTTGGACAGACAGTTCACAAAATAGAAAATGCAAATGGTCAACAGACATATGAAACTTTGCTCAACCTTGTTAATAGTCAGAAAAATGCTTGTTAAAACTACAGTGAGATACCACCACAAATCATTCAAAAATGGCTAAAATTTAAAAAGACTGCTAACAGCAGTTGTTGATAAATTGGCACAATCATGCCCAAAAAATGCTTGACATTATCTTGTTAGTTGAACACATACCCAGCAGAAATGTGGGCACATGTTCACCATGAAGCACATGGAAGAATGTTCATAGAAGCATCATTTGTAATAACCCAAAGTGTGAACAGCTCAGGTATCCAAGAACAAGAGACGGGAAAGATGAACTGTGGTATACTCACACAATGGAACACTACCCCGAAGAAGTCAGCAAACTGTGTCTGTTAAGGGCCAGATAGTAAGTCTTTTAGGCTTTGCAAGCCATGTGGTCTTCGTCACAACCGCTCAGCTCGGCCGTTGTTGTGACAAACGCTGAGTAGTTACAAACTCTGTAACTACTCAAGCTACACCAGGTGAATCTCCTAAACATAATGTCGAGTGAAAGAAGACACACTAAAGTACATACTGTATGATTCCATCTATATAAAGCTCAAAAAATTGGCAAAACTGAATAGTAGTGTTTAAGGCTGCACACTTGGATGGTGAACTAAAAAGAAGAACAAGGAGGTGATGACTGTGAGTGTTCAAGCAGCACAGAAAGGGAGAGAGGGGTTGTTACTGGAAAGATTGAAGTGTGGAGCTTCTGGAGTGTCTGCCATCTTCTGATTTTGTAATGGATGGTGGTTGCCCAAGTGCTGGCAGGCTTTTTTTAAAGATTTTATTTATTTATTTTTAGAATGAAGAGAAGGGAAGGAGAAAGAGAGGGAGAGAAACATCAAAGTGTGGTTGCCCCTCACACTCCCCCTACCGGGGACCTGGCCCACAACCTAGGCATGTGCCCTGACTAGGAATTGAACTGGCAATTCTTTGGTTCACAAGCCAGCACTCAATCCACTGAGCCACACCAGCTAGGGCCCAAGTGTTAGCAATTTTAAGTATGTTTTGTGCATTTTTTGTATGTCATTTTTCTACTCCCACCCAAATATATTATAAAGGTTAAAAAAGGACTGAGTAGAAAGTAGGGGTTAGAGCAAATAAGGCTGAAAGACAAGATGCACAGACTCAGAAATAAGAGAAAATGTTAGGGTCTGTCCAGGAACTCCAAATAAAACAGAATGGATGGGGGGTAGCACACAAGGGAGGCAGCAGTGAGACATAAGGCTGCAGGAATTTGAAAGGGTCATAATTTGATCTTCCTTATATCCACCTATAATAATGAACTACATAGTTTGATAGAGTATTTTAAGTACTCTATCATAGTGTATTTTAAAACTACTATTACTTTAATTAAATATATTAATAAGTGACTACAAAATGGCAGCTTTCGTTAAAAATATAAAAGATTACACATTTGCATGTTGTTTGTATAGTGGTTTATATTTCTAAGTAATTCAAAACATCTTGATAAGGAAGCCAGGTACTCCTTTATTTTAAGATTTTATTTATTTATTTTTAGAGTGGGGGGAAAGGACAGAGAAAGAGAGGGAAAGAAACATTGACGTGGCAGAGAAACATCTATCGGTCACTTCTTGTCCGCACCCCAATCAGGGACGGACCCTAATGCCCATGCATGTGCCCTGGTCAGGAACCAAACTGGCTGCCCTTCCTTTGCAGGATGATGCCCAAGTAACCGAGGCACACTGGTCAGGGCCAGATACGCCCTTTAACACCAATATATTAATTGCTTAACTGTTTTCTGAAGTCCATAAGCTTTAGCTCAGCCCATGTCTGAATTTTCAGATTCTGAATTAACATGATGCAAACTGATGAAGTTTTACTTTTCCGTAGGCGCTAGCGTGTCCATAGACCTGGGCACTGGCTCTGGAGTCATTCTGTCCGGTTCAACTACACCCTTACCTCGTAGCAGCAGTTTGGGCAACTTATCAAATCTTTCTCTTCCTGAGTTTCCTCATCTGAGAATAATCATAATATCTACCTTGAGAAGTGCTATAAGGATTAATTAAGATCAGACATGTATAGCCATAATTACTGTATTGCAGAGTCAGCAATAAGCCTTTGAAAGTTCAAAAAAAAGATTAGGAAAATAAAGCATTTTGCATAGTACCTGGTGAAAAATATGCACTTGGTATGCGTCACTTATGTTTACTGTAATTGCGAGATAGAATATAGAGATTGACAGTCTGTTTGTTCCCTTTTGAAAATATGGTAAAATTACTTGTCAGTTTTTGCACATTGTATTTTTTAGCTGAGGAAAAAAATGTTTCATAGTATTTCAAAAACACATACTAATGTTCAGAAGTAAATTGGTGGAAAGAACACATATCTTGGACTATTTTCGTAGAGTTACATCACCATAGCAAAGCTTTTGGCATTGAACAAGTTCTTGCTTTATGCTGGAATGTGACTTCTTCTGTTTTCAAAAGTTGATCTTTGTCTCTGAAAACTTTAAGCAAAGGAACATTTAAAAGTCTATTGATTATTTTATTTTAGAAACTGTAAGGATAAATGATAGATTGTTGCTTAACCTTCAGCATATTTCCATTTTAATCATAGAAATCCACTTTGTGTCTATGTAGTTTTCAAAGCAAATCACAAAATGCTTTCTTTCATCAGTTCTTCAAGACAGCCCCGTGAGGTATAATGAAGCTTTCACAAACCATGTAGCACTGATTTAACAATAACCAACCACACCCATTACTGCTGTAAACAACACCATTTGTTCCTTCTCCCAAAGAACTGAGGAAGAACTGATGGTGGGGAGCTAAAAGCAAGACAGTCTGCAGCTGCTGCCAACCTCTGGTGCTATTCAAATTCTAGCCAAAACAACCGCCACCTTCTCCTTAGCTTCCTGTGTTTAAGAAGAAATACAGGCTCTGATATCACTGCCCCAGTGTAAGGACATCAAACCAGAGGCTTGGCTTGCAACACAGCCTATCATGGAGACATAATTATTCACTCTACTAAGCACTAATGAAAATTCCTCAGTTTATGTGCATAGCTCACCCCTTCCTCACATCTCTAAGCTGAATCAGCCTTCCTGTCTTATTTCAGGACAGTTTAGAACATTATTAAGAATCAAGGGAATTATCCCTGGCTGGTGTGGCTCAGTGGATTGAGTGCCAGCCTGCAAACCAAGAGGTCGTTGGGTCAATCCTCAGTCAGGACACATGCCTGAGTTGTGGGCCAGGTCCCCAGTTAGGGACGTGTGAGAGGCAACTGATCGATGTTTCTCTCCCTCTCTTTCTCCCTCCCTTCCCCTCTCTCTAAAAATAAATAAATAAAATCTTTTTTAAAAATAAAAAAGAATCAAGGTAATTACATGGAGGAAAGTTCTCTACAGAATTCCCAGCTTATTTTTTTCTCCTCTTGCTCCTGGGTTTAACTTTGCTGACTGATGCTAGCGTGTTTAAAGCCAAGTCCCAGTGTAGGACAATTTGTTAAGGGAGTGAGCCAGAGCCCTCCTATTACCATCCTCCTCCTGTCCCCACTAATGAGGAAGGTTTAGTTGCCTTTTCCTGTGTCCTAGTATGCTGAACACTGTCTGAGTTTGGTCTGGGAGACCTGGCCGAGCGAGACCTGAGAAGGCTCTGGTCTGCAAACTCCCAGAGGTGACCCAGAGTGGGAGTCACAAACCAACAAGACATGGGCCACATTTTAGCCATCAGACAGGTCTCACTTGGTATGTACATGGTCAAAATATTTGAATTAACTGTCATTTTTAAAAGTGGAAAGATATTCCCGGCTGGCGTAGCTCAGTAGATTGAGCTCGGGCTGCAAATCAAAGCATCGCAGGTTCGATTCCCAGTCAGAGCACATGCCTGGGTTGCAGGCCACGGCCCCCAGCAACTGCACATTGATGTTTCTCGCTCTCTCTCTTTCTCCCTCCCCTCTCCAAAAATAAAAATAAATAAAATTTTTTTAAAAAGTGGAAAGATAGTACATAAAAATCTGGATTTAGGGGGGTTGTGAAAATTGTAAGACCAATAACACCAGGACCCCGTGCCCAGGAGGCAGTGCACTCTTTGAGTGAAGCTTTGAGAATACTCTGGGTCCCACAGCTTTATCCAGCACAGCTTCTTTCTTCATTTTATCAGCCAGTACCTTCTGGCCTTTGAGTCCCTGACTCCATGTGGTAGATCAGTGCGAGTCAAGGACACCTGATGTGGAGTGAGAGCTGGGGACTCCTAATCTGCAGTGTGAGCCGGGACCTGAGATTCAGAGCACGAGTGGGGACCTCTAATCTAGGGTGTGAGTTAGGGGTCTTGACTAGAGTTCTACAGGCTGGGAGCCAGGCCATAGTTTTGGAGTAAATCCAGATCTCCACAATGATCTTCTTCATGGAGGTTTTCTAAACCAGCAATGACTTATCTCTGAGAACAGCTTCATTTGAAATGATCTTTTTTAGAGTTGGGCCACCAGCAGACAGGAACATCTCTGACGTTCAAGTGTTTACTTGGTGTCAGGCCCCGGGCTTCTGTTGTACAGTCACTACCAGAGCAACTCTGTGAAGTTAATACAGCTATTCATCCACGCCTCAGAGGGCTATGGCCTTGTTTCAGATGGCAGGCCTAGTAAATGGGGCATAACCAGTATTTGAATCCAGGCGAGTAGAACCCAGGCCCAATACTCTTAATGAGAATAGTGTGTTTTCCTCTCTAGACAGAGGAGGACCTCATCCAACAAAGCACTCACTGCATGCTGGATACTTTCTGAGAACAAATATAAATTTACTTAATCCTCCTAATGATCCTCTAAGGTGTGCTCTATTATTATTCTCACTTTGCAGAGGAGGAAACTGAGGCACATGAATGCAAAAGTACCTTGCCAGGCTAGCCAGTGGCAGAGCTGGCCTTTGGAGCCAGACAGTCTGGTCCTAGAATCTATTCTCTAAACCCCTGCTCCATGAGCACCCCGGAGCTCTGTTAATCAAGTATGTAAATGCTATGCCCAGTTTTTCATTCAGTCAGTTTTTTAATAAGAAGTTCTCAAGCATTTTCTGTAATCATCACAACCATGCTGAGTGCTGTTTATCAAAAGACACAGACTTCCCCATAGGGATGCATTCCTCCTTGAGAGAGTTAAGTAATCAACACAAAGCCCTGGGCCCCAACAAACATGGTCTTTACATACGTTTGTTATGATGTGCTTATTAGTGCTGATGCAGTTTCCTTGTCCCTTTATAAATTGTCTGGCTTTCTCAGTTTGTAACCCTCCTGAAACTCCCTGTGTGTGTGCACATGTGTGTTTCATGCATTAACATTTCTTTGCATTGAGTTTCAAGAAATAACCTTCCTTTATTGAGAATACAAGAGGATGTGGATTAGACAGAAAAGCTGGATGTATTCCATTGACACAACATTTCTCTGACGTCTCCAGAGAGCGAGGTGTTCCTTAGAAGTACATTCTCTACCTGAACAGGGACTTCTTTAAGCACCAATGTTTTTCTGCTATAGCCACCTCGTTGTGTTGTTTTTAACATGTTAAACAACTCTGCCTTTGAAAACTGTGCTCTGAGGCAGTACAGTGGAGAGAACGACTTCCATTTTCGTCAATTTGGGCCAGTGAAGGGTGGTAAGCCCTTTAAGTGACCACAGACTGTAAAGTTTTTAGAGTTCTTTTATCTAGTTTATAATTCATTTTATTCTTTCTAACGTCATCTGTCTGCTTTGATGCTATCATTATGTCCCTGCTAGTTCTAATCCAGTGGGTCTCTAGACCTCCACCCAATGGCTCAGCATTGGACACGAGATGCTCTTAAGTTGTACACACAGACACAGAATTAAGTAACATTGTATCACATAGACAGGAAGTTGTGTGCTATTTATTCTTTTTAAGGTTTCAAATCGGTTTAGAGTTAATGTCTTTAATATGTCTCTAATAATTAATTTTCCTTTTCAACAAAGGGCGCACCTATGGCTCAGAGTCATTGGCAAATAACAGTATAGTTAGAATCTAATAAGTGTTTTCTTTCATCATATTTACTTAATATGGTTGCTGATTCTATTATTATGGTTATATGAGAGATCAATTCTTTTTAAAATAAATTTCAGTTTATTACCAATGCATCAATTAAACTATGACTTCCTATTTTCTTATCACTTAGCAATTTCATTTTAACCATTTTGGCCATCTTTACCTTTCTAAGTGTACAGTGTGGTGGCATTAAGTACATACACACTGTTGTGCTGCTGTCACCACTATCTCCAGATAACATATAATCCTTAATGATGGAGGCAGATTATGGAACTGAAACAGTCCAATACAGTTGACTCTTGAACAACACAGTGGTTAAGGGCGATGATCCACACACACACACAGTTGGAAAAAAACTTTTGACTCCCAAAGAATGTAACTACTAATAACCTACTATTTACCAGAAGCCTTACCAGTAGCACAGTCGATTAACACTTATTTTGTACATTACAGGCACTACATACTGTATCCTCACATTAAAGTAAGCTAGAGAAAGCACCATAAGGAAGAGGAAAAGGCACACATAGGTGGGCCCATGCAGTTCACGCCTTTGTTGTTCAAGGTCAGCTGTAATATTTCTAACTGCTGAGCATCTGGTGAAAACACAGAATAACTGAAATATTTTCAAATACCTATGTTTAATAACAAACAACTGAAGGGCCTCTTTGAGCGCATTAAAGGCCCTCTCAGTGCTGGCTGCCGCATGCCCCTCTCTGGGAAAGTGCCGGAACCCAGAGAGCAGATGGAGCACGCGGCAGCCTGAAGAGCTCTGAACTCTCACCCTGGGCCCCAGGAGAGGACACTTTCCCCAACCCCGAGCTCTTGATTTCTGGGGTTTCCTCCTAAGCAATGCTGCCACCGTAGACTGATGAGACAATACAGGATCTAACTGTGACCCCAAACCAGTCAGCGACAGAAGGAGGCTGAGCCCGATCCAGAAGCTCTCCCAGACCTGCAGGCTCATCCCTTGTCTGGGGTGCAGTCCTGTCCTGAACTTCTCTCCAGATTTCACTCCAAGATGGAGCTAATTACACCCAGTGTAGCTCCCCCTCTCGTTACCTTTTACCTCATTTGCAATGTGTTTTTTTCATTTATTATAATGTCATTAACTTGAGGAACATAAAGTGGGGCCTTGAAACTAGAGCCTTCTGAAGCGAGTATGCACTTAAACTCTGCCCGGTTGGATTCTCTCTGGGTTCTTGACCACCTTCGCTTTTATGCTGATCGAAAGGACAGTTCCACAGCACTGCCTGTGCACTCCTTCCCTGCTGTGCCTCTCTCCTCTACCATCTAGATAACCCGCACGACTGTGCCTGAATTTGCTGACCTAACTTTTTTTTACGTGTATCTCCACAAGCTAACCTTGATGGCTTTCCCTCCTTTCTGCAATAATTTCATCTCTTAGTTCTTTTTGTGAATAGTGTTTCCAACCAACATAATGACCTGGGAAAATGGTAGGCATAGAAAGAGAAGTAAGGTGGGTTCCTTGCCCTGAGGAATTCTCAGACAGACAGCAGAGACAAACGTGAACAAGTGACTATCGTACAGCCTGGTAAGGGAAGTGGTAGAACAAAGGTACAGCACAGAGGAGTAATGAACTCCGGCTTGGAAAGCATGGAAGGGCATGGAGGCCTGGTGTCATGAAATGAGCTGCCAGCCTTGGGCATGCCCGTGGTTCCTGCCTGCTGAAGCAGGACGTGCGACAAAGAACCACCAGCGTGAAGGCTGAAAGGCAGGTAGGCCTGGACTGTGAAGGCCCTTTCGTGTCATGCTGCAGCATTTTCACTCTCTACAATAAGCCCCGAGAGCCATTAAAAACTGAAATTCTCTTTAAAACTTTGTAGGATTAGTATATAGTTCTAAAAATAAGTTTAGGTTGTGTTTGATTCCTAGTCTTAACAGTTTATTCTATTGTATAGTTGTTCAGTTCCTTTGTTTGGAAATCAGCATCGGTTGATAAAAATACTGAAAAATGGGAAAACCAAATGACTCACAGAGTGATTGTCACACACCAGGCCCAACTGGGTGATTTTACAATGAAACCCAGCTGTTTCTTCAAAGTCCAGGATTGTCCTTTGTTTTTATTCCTATTCATAATGATAAAGAAAATATTTTATGAATAGATTAGTTTAAATCCAAAGGAGGATGAAAATTTGAGGAAATCAAGCCATTCTGGTTTATATAACTTTTCTATTGAGTGCTATACTTTGGTTTGAAGAGTTGGCATGAGCACCCACTGATGGTGGCTTTGCGTTCCATCACATGGACGTTAATGTAAGAAGAGGAGGGGACTTTCTCTGACCCTTCTTCCTTGTCTGCTTCTGAACCTCCTCCCTGGGATCAGGCCACTAGCTGCAGCTCTCTGCTCGCCACCACTGACCGCACTGACGGAAGGCCAAGAACCAGCACCGCCTGTACCTGGAATTAATTTCATAATGTTTTGTTACTCAAGAGATACTCAAACTGAGGTTCTGCTTCTAGATATTAATTCTTGATTATTTTCCAGAAAATGAGAAAGTTGTTTTCCCATTGGTTACAAAAAGTGGTTTCTAAATTAATATAGCTGGAACACTAGAATCATTTTCCCAAGTAATACACCCTTTCCCTTTTACTAAAAACTATACAGATTGCACTATTTTTTTAAATTATATTTATTTATTTTTAAAGAGAGAGCAAGGGAAGGAAAAAGAGAAGGAGAGAAATCTGTGCAAGATCCTGATCAGCTGCCTCTCACACACCCCCAACTGGGGACCTGGCCTGCAGCCCAGGCATGTGCCCTGACCGGGAAGCGAACCTGCGACCTTCCAGTGCGCAGGCCAGTGCTCATCCACTGAGCCTCCAGCCAGGATCAGATTGTACTATTTGGTAGTTTCTATAGACTTATCCTACTTCAAAAGGATGGTTGAGTTGCATATCAACTTTACATTTAAATTTCCTGTACATTTAGAATTCTTACTTTTTCAGAAGAACTTCTGGATATCTTTATTTTTTAATTCCTTTACTCAAACTTAAAAGCCATATGAAATTTTATTTTTAGCTTCCCAGAGAAACTTAAAACACAGTGGTTTAGAAATGCAATTGGAAATGACAATTCTTACTTAACAAATACTATTTCTTCCATTTTTAATTTTATATTTATATTAAGTTTAAGAAATTATGTATCTCATTCCAAATCATAAAAACAACTAGCTCTTCAACTTAATAGTGTTTTTCTTGTGTATGTCTTCAGTATATATTAATGGAAATATAGTCAAATGAAATCCTAAGACATAAAGCTGTCTTAATTGAAAAATATGTGTATAGTCTACAGCCATACCACCCTTAATGCACCTGATCTCATCTGCAAAATATGTGTATAAAACATTATATTTTTACTTTAAGACATATTGGTAATATTATATGTCTATGAGCTCATAAAATTGCTGTTGCTTTTTTCTTATTTTAAATATATAAACTTTATTATATTTTTCCATTTGTTGCTCTTTTCTGAAATTAATTTAGAAAATATATAATTCATGTTATTGTAACTTTATTTGAAGATTAAATCATATAGCATGTCTCCTACTCAGTGTTATCACACATAGATAGAAATAATGTATAATTCAACTGCATGTGCAAATTTCTCTTTGTGTTTAATATTTCAGCGTCACCAAATTCAGAAGTCATCAAGATAAATTCAATTCCAGACATAGTAACAAAAGTGGAAGATTACTATCTCAAAGGATACATAGTCGGGGCTATTCATCCCGTCATACAGCCTGTGCGGCAGAGAATGCACCTGCCTGCCAGTTACCTGTACAGGGCGGTGCTGTCCCGCTTGAAAGTAAGGTAAGCCTGCTGCTCAAGGAAGCAGACTCAGAAGCTGTTGGGATGGCAGTTTTCTTTGGCTAAAAGAACAGAAAGTTTGAACAAAGTGGTGGAAGTAAAGGATAAGTTGTGGGTGGGGGGGTCAAACTGGATTGGAGGAAGGACATTTGTGATTCCTCATTGATTTTAGCCCCTTGCAAACAGACTGGTCCCAGGTGAGGATGTCAGTGAGCGAAGGGGCAGCTTCGGCAGGCGTGGGAGCAGAAATGCTCTGAGCGTTTCTCTGAACTGCCCTGTACTGTCTAATTGATAGCAACAACATTAAGTATCTCCCTTCTACAACGTTTACTCCAGAAAGGCCTACATGCCAAGTTCTCACAAATTAGACCGTTTATCAGCTTTTTCTAAAAATATAGGATGTAAAAGCCACCTATTTTCCTTTATTTTTAAAAACTTTTAAAAATAGCTACTTTCCGCCCTGGCTGGCATAGCTCAGTGGATTGGGTGCAGGCTGCGAATCAAAGCACTGCAGGTTCAATTCCCAGTCAGGGCACATGCCTGGGTTGCAGGCCACAGCCCCCAGCAACCACACATTGATGTTTCTCTCTCTCTCTCTTTCTCTCTCCCTTCCCTCTCTAAAAATAAAAATAAATTAAAAATCTTAAAAAGAATCTTTTTAAAAAAAGCTGTTTAAAAAAAAAATAGCTACTTTCCCAAACAATACTGCAACCCTTTTCCAGCTTAACTTGTAAGTTCAATAGATTTCAAATACTGCTGCTCCTTCCAGTGAAGAATGAAAAGAACCAGACTGATTTTCTTTGATTGACACATTGCACTTTTTTTAAGCAACTCTTCAACTGTATCAAAACCATCTCAAAGACCAGGGTAGAAACTGTGTTTTCTCTTTATGGTGATGGTCTAATAGTCAACCACTTTCACTACGAAAGGGCAAAGCCTAGAAGAAAAAATGACATAAGAAATAAAAGGAAACAGGAAAACTGAAGAAAAAAACATTTTAAAAAAGTTCTAGGTGTGCTTTTACAGGACTCTGCCTGCTACTGAGTAGCAGCCTACTTATCAGTGTCCAAGAGGACGTGTGCCGGCTTCAGCCCTCACCGCAGTGTGCAGCCTCCTGAGATGTCCACTAGTTCAAGCACCCCTAAATACACACATCATTTTATCACACAGTAGTAACACTTGTTTCCTAACTACAGACTTTATATACGCTATGTAGTTATTACTTTTTCTCTTTTAGCATCACTTAAAGTAGACTTAGTAGTGCCCTGACAAGGCTAAAGAATAAGTAAGAATAAGTAAGGGGTTAAGATCAGAAAAGAAAAACATAGGACAGTATTTACCTGCATTTGAATAAGATTTTTACTTGTGCATTTATACAATAATGAAGTGAATAGTAATCTGAAGTTATTTCTCATAACTTTTATTAAAACAACAGATGTGAAATTTTTTTCCAATTTAAACTAGAAATTAAATTAGGAGATTTAAATTAAGAAATTTTGTTATTGATTGATTTAATAGAAGAAACATCAGTTTGTTGCTGCACTTACTTATGCGTTCATCGGTTGATTCCTGTGCATGCCTTAACTGGGGGTGGAACCCGCATCCTTGGCGTTCTAACCAACACTCTAACCACGGTGATGCTCTAACCAACTGAGCTACCAAGCCAGGGTTAAATTAAGAAAATTTAAATTAATAAAAGTTACTGTGTGTTTCTGGTATTTTTGTATAAGAAGACAACCATTAGGCTTGAAATGACAACAACAAATTGCTTACTTGACCTTATTTGTGAGTTGCTCACTCGTTTTCACGTGAGCATGTTAGCTTACAATCAGCAGCTGGCTTCCAACTATGAACACATTCTCTGTTACAGCCCGAAGCATTCAGCAGCACCCAGTGGACAAAGACGCCCACGGCTTGTGATTGAGGAATGCCCTCTAACTTATGAGACACAAACAAATGACGTAGCAAAAGAACTGATAGACAAGGTACTAAATATATACATTTTTTTCCATGGGATATTGAGAAATATTTAGTATTTCTTCTTTGTTTCCTTTCTTGCTTTAAAAAGAACAAGGAAATAATAGGTGACATTCTACCAGAGTTTAAAACACTGATGTACTTAGACCAGATTGTGCAGAGTTGAAAAACAAAAATACTGGCCAATGAAACAGAATGGAAATGCCAGAAACAAATTTATACACATAGAAGTTTTATAACAAACCTGATGAAATAAAAGAGGGGAGCAACCATTACTTAATAAGTGCCTCTGGAAGAGTGGGCAATTGTTCTGTAGGAAATACATGCCACACATTTCAAGTGAGATGAAGAGATAATTTTTAAGTATAAAAATATCTGAGAGAAAATGAAAGAGTAGACAGAGTATGAATACTTAGTTATAAATGGATTGAGAAGTTTGGGGTCAGTATATAAATAAATATAGCACATACTAGTAAAATTAAGCTTTAAAAGAAAAGAATCCAGAGAGGAATCTGCAACAAAGGTGTCCTATGGGAATTAGTTTTAGAATATATATAAAATAAATACATATGCATCAAAGTGGTACATCAAACTGGTCTTGAATGGACAGGCAGAATCCATGAACAGCGACTGCAAAAGGAAACACAAAGAGTAGACATTTGGCAAAAGGTTCAACCTAACTGATAATTTTTAATGTAAATATAAAAACTGAGAATTAATACCTCACCAGTATTACCTGAGAAATCGAATTGAAAGTATTAAATCCAGTGTTGGAACAGGTGAAAGAAAAATTCATATATTGCAACTGACATGGTAATAAATTAGTACAATGTTCCTAAATGTAAATTTAGTAATAAAAATTAGAAATTCCATTATATTTCATGATTCAGTAATTTCCTCCTTAGAAATCTATTCCAAGAAATTAATTGAGAGGGTAAAAAGTCATTTCTGTGCAAAGATATTTTAATCAATAGTGGACAAGGGGCTAAATCCTCAACAACTGGAAAACTGAGAAGGAGGCAGTGGTATATCAATACAATTGAATATTTTATGGTTATTAAACTTGACAACTACATTGACAATTGGTCTATGCAATATAACCTAATGGAAACTTAAAAATTTGCATAGGAAAGGTTAAATGGTAATAGACAGGGACTTGACTTGGGGGGGTGAACACACAGCACAGTGCACAGGTGATGTGCTGTAGAAAGAGAAAATTTTGTATTTATAAGTATTCTCAACTGATAGAATGTTATGGTGAAAGTTTTCTTTTTTTTACTTGCATTGATGTATTTCTAAGGTTTTAGCTGTTATTCAAATGAATACAACCAAAAACTAAGGCATTTCCTTTCAAGTAAGAAACTGTGGGACTTGTTCACTGTTAGCCAGTTTTAGCTGCTAATATTTCCCATTTTGGCATAAAGTCTCCATTCAGTAAGGTCTTTCAGGAACGGTCTTTGAGACTAGATTTTTATAAACAAGGTACACATATTGTTTACTACTACTATTCTGGGAAACTTCAATTTTTTTTATGGGAATAAATCCACTCCAGAAAACTTCTTTTGAAAACAAAAATGTAACTACTAATTTAGTCTTACTAGTCACCATCAGAGCTCTTGTTTTGCACTTGACTTCCTGGAGACAGTTAAAAATCTATTTAAACAGGAAAGTACTGTTATTTCAGCAATTAGAGTAATGGGGTTATTTCATAAAGAGAAAAGCTTCAGGAAACATAGCACATGAAATATTTGAACACTGCCCCGTGTATGAACAAGAGCAATAGATGAATGCCAAGTGTTATTTTTGAACGGCTGCCTGATATAAAGAGTTGGTTGTTAAACAGCTACATCTCAAGACATTTTAACATTATATCAATGCTTGCTCTATTTTTAAAATCAGGTTTACAAGTGTTTTTCCCAGGATTTTTAAATAACAATAACATTGGAAAAGATCAATCTTCCAACTTAAAAAAAAAATGGAAAAGACTAATATAGTCTATTTGTTACCAGAATTTTCCAGGTAAAACTTTCTAATAATAGTAAAAGGCTTCTACACTGTTTCACCCAAATCAACTAATGAGACCTAGGGAAAACACTGGCAGTAAATTTGTTTCCACCTGCAGAACTCCATTAAAGAAGGCTTCCTTACCACCTTCCTCTCCTCTCCCAGGACACTAGATGTAAAGGACAACTTGTGGTTACTGTTAAGCCTTCATACATTGTTACAATGTCAGTATGTTAACTTAGGGGATAAATAAATGATATTATGTCAGCATAGCCCTTTGTTCTAGCTCCCACACCCACATTCTCTGTCCTCAGAAGTTTTCTCTTCATCAGTGGAAATGAAGTTACAGTCACCCCTTTCATTGGTCATTGCTCTCTGGTTTTGCCCTCCCCCTTCTTGGCCTGTTTCATTCCATTTCATTTCTGACTATAGATATTTACATATGCAACCTCCATCATAACTTATTCTTCCCCTCCCAGGAAACATTTAAAACAGTGACCATGTAAAAGACAATGTTCTTTCTTCATTTTAACTTAACAAGTACTTACAGGGCACATACATGCGCAAAATATTGCAATGCAAAGATGAATAAGACACAGTCCTGCCCTCAAAATAACATGGGCAGGGAGGGAAGACATGAGCACCACTCAAACAAAGAAATGAAGCAAAAGCAGGGACAAGGAAAAGTGCTGTGCATGAAAATAACCACTCTTAATGTCTGAAATCATTTCATTGGAATTAGGCCATGTGCTTCTGAATCCTATTCTGTAACCGGCAGGACTGACTCTAATCATGTTTTTTGGGCCCAGACAGGTGATAATGGCAGCAAGATATAAGCAGGTTAGAAAGCTTCCTGAGAGGGGTAGTATGAACTGGGTTTATGCATTGTACATGCACATTTGTCAAGAATTTGTCTTTTAACATTTTTCTGTACCCACATCAAACAAACAATGAATTGCCAGATGTTAGTTTTGAATTACTGTATTTTTTTGCTTTTAAATTAATATCTCTTTTTTTATTAATGAAGATGTATTTCAGGGAGAGAATTCTAAATCTTGATAGGAATGGAAGCATAGGTAAATACAGCTCACCCTCTCACACAACCACAGCCAGAATTACAACTGAACTACAAAACAACTATCCCCCAGAAAACCAAGCTATGATGAAGTTCAACAACCAAGGAATTAAAGAATCACATTCACTCAGATGGTAGGAGGGGTGGAGATGTGGAGACGCAGAACATGCAGTCCCACACCCACGTGTGGTGAATAAATATTGGGAGAGTTATCTTAGAAGCAGGGGATTCCAGCCCCATACCAGGCCCCCCAGCCCAGGGTTCCAGTGCCAGGAAGATAAGTCCCCATAACTTCTGGCTGTAAAAACCAGTGGGGGTTGGAGCAGCAGAAGAAACTGCGGGATTCTCAGGCATCTCCTCTTAAACAGTCCGCAATGGACTTAGGACTTTCACAGACTCACTCCCCCTGGGCTCCAGCACCAGGGCAGCAGCTGGAAGGGCATCCATGGCACACAGGGAGAGACTGAAGTGTCTGGCAGCAGGGTGAATCCCAGGGGACAGCTCCCTCCCAGACAAAACTCCAAAGACTAGGCATCAGCCACTGTCCCTTTTCTGAGCCCTCTCGCATGCAGAGCCACAGAGAAGTGACACCATATCTGAGACTCCATCAACCTGGTTCACACAGGTTGCCCAGCCAAGGCAATTACGTAGGGCTCTGCCCCATCCAACTTAGGTGTGCTTTTCTACATAACTCCATGCTACTAAGACAGGAAGTCAAAGCAGCTCTCCCTAATACATAGAAACAAACACAGGGAGGCTGTCAAGATGAGGTGACCAAGAAATATGGCCTGAATGAAAGGACAGAACAGAACTCCAGAAAAAGAACTAAACAAAATGGAGATCAGCAATCTATCAGATGTAGAGTTCAAAACACTGGTTATTAGGGTGTTCAAGCAACTCAGTGGGTACTTCAACCGCATAAAAAAAGACCAAGGCAGAAATAAAGGTTACACTAAATGAAATAAAGAAAAAATTATAGGGAATCAACAATGAAGTGATGAAGCCAAGAATCAAATCAATGATGTGGAACACGAGGGAGAAAAAAATTCAGTCAGAACAGCAAGAAGAAAAAAGAATCCAGAAAAAATGAGGATAGGATAAGGAGCCTCTGGGACAACTTCAAACAAACCAACATTCAAATCATAGGGGTGCCAAAAGGAAAAGAGGAAAGGCAAGAAGTTAAAAACATATTTGAAAAGATAACAAAAGAAAACTTCCCTAATTTGGTAAAGAAAATAGACACACAAATCCAGGAAGCACAGAGAGTCCCAAATAAGATGGGCACAAAGAGTCCCACACCAAGATACATCATAATTAAAATGCCAAAGTTTAAAAATAGAGAATCTTAAAAGCAGGAAGAGAAAAGCAGATAGTTACCTACAAAGGAGTTCCCATAAAACTGTCAGATGATTTCTCAAAAGAAACTTTGCAGGCTTGAGGGGACTGGCAGGAAGTATTCAAAATGAAGAAAAGCAAAGACCTACAACCTGGATTACTCTATCCAGAAAAGCTATCATTAAGATTCAAAGGGCAGGTAAAGTGCTTCCCAGACAAGGTAAAGCTAAAGGAGTTCATCATCACTGAGCCATCATTATTTGAAATGTTAAAGGGACTTATTTAAGAAAAAGATCAAAACTATAAACATTAACGTGGCAATAAATTCACAATTATCACCAGTTGAACCTAAAAAAAAAAAACAGCAAACAAGCAGAACAAAAACAGAATCATAGACATGGAGATCATTTAGATGGTTGCCAGTTGGGAGGAGGAAGGCAGATAATAGGGGAAAAGGTGCATAAATTAAGTACAAACAGGTAGTTACAGAATAGGTAGGTAAATGTTAAGAACAGTGTAGGAAATAGAGTAGCCAAAGAACTTATATGCATGACCCATAGACATGAACTAAGGGGGAGTATTGCCAGAGGGAATAGGGGGTACTGGGTTGAGGAAGGTAAAGGGGGATAAATTAGGACAACTATAATAACATAATCAATAAAATAAAATTTTTTTAAAAAATGTGTTTGGGGGAGAGGGGAGTATAAGGGGGATAAATGGTAATGGAAAAATACAATGAAAAAAACAACAACAATAAATAAATATGTACATACATATACACATACCTAAAATGCCCATAGAAATGATAATGCAAAGGAAGAATGTATTTGGTAATGTTATTTTTGAGGATTTCTTGGAATAGCTTTGATTTTTCCTCAACTAGAGAGACCATTTGTTAACAGGTCTGCAAAAAGCATGCTATAGAATTAGAATTATTAGTTCTTCCCAAATAGTAACTTTCTAAAGAAAAATATGATTTCTGTTTTCATAATTTCTAAAGTGTATGAGTTCTGTCTGAAGATAGCACGTTAGTAGTGTGACAAGGTCTGAGGAGTGGCGCTCTACCAGAGGTGTTAATCTGTTTATGAAGGGTCTGTAGTTACCAGCAAATTTACTTCTTCTAATGGATTTCCTTAGTAAGCTTAAATGTTAATGATAAAGTAATCAATTCAAATGAAGTTTATATTTTGTTCTACCATCTCTTTTTAAACCTCAGATTAATGTAGCTGCTAAGAAAGGAATGAGATTTGTTGGGTTCATATCCCAGCACTACCCACCGTTCTGCAATGGCACCAGCCCTGGCGGAGATGTGGAATCAACACCGCGTGTGAGATGTGCCTCAGGTGAAAACTGGAAGAGCTGGACTGAGGGAACGTTCAGTGGGCAGTCATCGGAAAGTGGCATTGAGGAGGAATTTCAGCATGAAAGTGGACAGTGTCAAGTGGAACGAGATGGCAGCCCCAGTTCCTCTAAACCAAAGAAGGGAGAAGGTAATAGACAAGATGAATAGAAACAGAACATGTATAAGGTTCAATTTAGCAAACTACATTTTTTAGAAATAGGAGGCAAAGTAAATTTCTAAAGGTGCTGATGACAAATTAAACTAATATAAACTTGTCTTGATTCTTTAAAATCACTATAGCCAGACATAAGGTAGGCTAGTTTTTCAAACAGTTATCTCTGGTGTGGCCCACATAAGGAAGCTGTGTTGGAAGTTGCCTTCCATTGGGTCACCCACCGCCTCCGTGTGAAATGGAGGCTGTGTACACGTATCCAAAAATCGATTCTAGAAAGACAGCTGTTCTGATTTATGTTTGTCCCTGTAAACAGTGTGTGAGAATTTAAGTTTTGGCCTTTCCCATTTCATGGATGGTTCTCACCCTTGAAGTTAATTGGCTTTCTTTGATTGTCAACTAGAATACGAAAATGGCACATCATGGTGAAACAATTAATGTGACAATAGTGCCTGTATCCTAAAATATCTTTAAACAATAGTTTTATTGTTCTCAGCCACTAGCAAGTCTTTTGAAGAAAACTGCATATTTTACTCATGTTTTTGGACTGTTCAAAGTTTTCTGATACCTTAACAAGCATGTTTTAAAAAGCCCTATTAGAGAAAATCTAAGAGTATGTATACCTTAGAGGTAAGAATATACTTAACTTCTGGAATCAGAATAAGACCCCCTCAACTTCTTTGCAGAAAGGGGGCTGTTGTGAGACATAGACAAGAGATGTGTACAAAGTGGTTGGCCCACTGCCTAGCACAGAACAAACTCTGTATTAAATTACCTGCTATTAACTGACCCTTCTTTAATTAGTGGTAGTGCTGCAGCCGCACAGACTGGGGCATCAGCTCTCCCGGTTGTGGCTGAGCTGTTCTTAACATCCTGTGCATGACAAAGAGCTCGGTCAGCACGATCTCCTTAAAAGAACCAGGACGGAGTCCCAACTCATCATCCCCCCATCTTCAACACTGTCACCCTGCCCCTTTTCTCACCAGCTCCCTCGCTAAGGGCCACCCCGATTTTCCTGCAGTGTAAAAAGTTTGGGAATGTAAGTGTGAACAAGGGTTGGAGCTATGGTCAGAGAACTAGTCATTATCTTCTACCCGCTGCCGCCTTTACACTGCCGGTCCCCACCCTGACCTTCATTGGATCCTGTGTCTATTTCCAGTTCTTTAAGTTCTAAAACCAATAGACTACCTACTTAATTTAAATATCAATTTTTAGCTTCCACTTTCCAAATAGTTTGTTTTTAAATCATACACTTCTTAATAACTTCTCTGTGGCAGTGGTTCTTAGAACCACTAAGAGGTATGGGGGAAACCAACACACAAAAGACCTCTGATGAGATTCGTGAGAGTCAACTCAGAAAAATGCGCATAACACACGTACCCGAACACTTTTGTCTGTAATGCAAGTAATGTTAGCTTGCTAACACACAAAACAGGTGTATAATGTATAGGTATATGAATCTGTATAAAAGAATAAATGCTTGCATGAGAGTGATAAACACCGAGTTCATTATAGTGACTAGTTCTGGGGAACAGAGTAAAGGAAGATTACAGAGCGAGCCTCAACTGCATCCATGTCAACTCCTTGAAAAAAGTCTGAAGCAAACATGGCCCAGTGTTAATACTTGATAAAGCTGAGTGGTGATTTTGTTTTTCTCTGTGTTTCTTTATATGCTTGAAATAGCTCATGATTAATAAAAATATTTTAAGAATCTTTTGAATAAAATTATAGTTTTTCCCTTTTTTCTTCCTTCTGAATGCCCATCCTCAGATAACAAGCTGTATATAGCCTTCAATGTTTTTGACGATGAATCAACCTGCTGGACCTATCAGGAGGGCATCCTGTCTGTGAAAGTAACAAGAAAAGGATCTGTCATTAGTACGCTTGATGCCGATTGGTTGGAGTTAACTACATTTTATTACAAGCAAGGCTTATCTTTAATTGATTCTTTTCTATGCTGGGAAACATCTAAAGGTAAGCTTTAAATTAAGATACATCGATATTTTAAAAAATTGACCTTGTGTTAGAGTTGGTGGACATGTTTTTGCCTCTCAAGTTCTGTGGCTAAAAGGACAGACATCATTCCTCAGGAAATAGTTCCAATTCTTAAACAGCTACATAGTTTTAACTTAAAAGCTTAACCATCTGTGTGTGGTATAATTCTAACGTAATGTTTGTCGGGTTGTAACTGTCAGGACCCGACAGACCGTTGTGTGATCGACTAGCAGGAGTTTCCAAACATGATCACTACCACAACCCAATCAGGAGGCTTACAATGGTAGTGGACAATTACTATGCTAATTTATTACACTATCCCAATGTTGGACACTACCTATCTGACTCTTACTGTACTTTAGCTAGAAAAATAACTCTTGGTTCAGAAAATGATGCTGATCCCATATTTATGTCTGCCTTCCCCCTATCTTTCATCTGTCCCTAACCTTCCTCTCTTAGTTACAGTGGAATCTGTGATCATTCATCCATATCACAAAACAAAAAACAAACAAAACTTTGCAAAAATGGCTTTCTAGGGAAAGTGTTTTCTACAAAGAGATTAGTGCTAACAAAAAGAAAAGAAAAATAGGTAGTAAGGAAACTGCAAACATGAAAGGACGGACATTATGAAAACCAGAATAAGGAGGCCCTAATCCAATGGGGTTAGAGCAAAGAATGGAAGAGTGAGATGAGGTCTCCATATACTTTATTATCGTTGAATCAATCTAGTGACAACTTCACTAATACAGCTAAAGACTTTGCATGAATATTTTAAATTGTCAAAAGTCATGTTCCAGTAGATCCTTTTAACCAGCAACCAAGAGCGAGGATCGAGCTCACTGAAACACCCAGAAATACAGCACCTTGTATAATGCTTGGCACATAGCAAGTGCTCGATAAATTTTTTTAGGGTTTTTTTTATCATTGGAAACTTCTCCCAAGTTCATCTAATAGGAAGACCACGGGCTTTAAGATCAGCCAGACCGGGGTTTAAATCCTGTGCTCTCTACTTACTAGCTGTGTGATCTGAAGAAGTTAGCTGAGCTCACTGAGCCCCAGTTTCCTCAAAGGGGGATAAAACTACTGCTGCTTTAACCCAGAGAAGCAGAGACCAAAGGGACGGTTACCAGAAGGTGCGGGGGGGGGGGGGGGGGGGGGGGGGGGGGGGGGGGGGGGGGGGGGGGGGGGTAGAGGTGAAGGGGAACATAGTCAACCATATTGCGCTCAGTTCACATGGTGACAGATGGTCACTAGAACTAATGGGGTGACCACATTGTAAGGGATAAAAATGTCAAATCACTACGTTGTACACCCAAAACTAATGTAACTGATATATGATTGTATACCAGCTGTACTTAAACAAATAAATTAAAGTTTAAAAATACCTTTACTTTACTGTTGTGAGAATCTAATAAGAGGAAGTGTGTGCAAAGTGACTCCCACGACGCCTCACCCTCCAGCAGAGAGTTTTCTGAGGCTGGTTTTCTTTCCTGACGCTCATTATGTGCGGTCACAGTACTTTCAGAATGGGTCTCCTCCTCAGAGGTCGGTTCATGCTTCTCATGTCTCTCCCTTCCTCCTTCCCTCCCTCCTTCCCCACCTCCCCCCATCTCTCTCTCCTCCTTCCCTCCAGAGAGTCGAAGTTGGAGCCATTTCAAATTTTGGTTTGTGACTAACTGCTGAAGGAAAAACAAAAAATACTCCTTTCACAATCTCTTTCAGGCCTTTGCCTGCGGAAAACAAAATTAGCCACAGCAGTTGCCAGTTAGAGGCTCTGTAGGGCTTTTGTTCTTAAAGCCTCAGAAGCTATTTAGAGAGCCCAGGGGCAGAATCTCCGCCAGCAGCTCTAGAAGGCCTCACCAGACAGACATCTGACATTGCAGACCCCGCAGACCCCCCCAAGCCCCTGACAGCCACCTCAGCCTCCGTCCGGAGACTGGGTGTGTCACTCAGGACTTCCCTGGGAGTATACAGGGAAGCTGCAGAGGGGAAATTGTGACCAAGGCCTCTGTCACTGTGAGAAGCAAGTCAAGAGGAAGTAGGGCTGACCTGGTCGCTTTGTTCTGGGATAGCCGATGGCTGACTTCTAAAGCACATGGGGACAATGCACATTTTGTTTTGTCTTGCTTCCGTCTTCTCCCAAAATATTGTCAGAAGTCAGCACACCACAAGGAACACAAGTACAAAACCAGACATGGCTCAGAAATTTAAATATATTATTCCACACATCTCATTTTATAGAATGCCTTCCTCTAGAAAGAGAGAAGGAAAAAAAAGTTTTCAAGCATATTCTCCTTGGGCAGGTCATGGTGGAAAAGTTGTAAGGTCTGTGAAATTCCTCTTTAGTGCCTTTTCTCAACCTCCCTCAAAGCCTTCTCTGCTTGGAAAAGTGCCACAGAAATGCATCTGTGGCCCTTTTGCAGCGTGAGCGTTCTCACCGCCATGGCCTCCGGTACCTGACCTTCTGCAGCATTGCTAGGCCTTTTGCAACCAGTCCTCAACTGGATGCAATGCACACCTATCTGGGGCTGGCTCAGAGACAAAGCCTTGACCCTGCCAGAACATACAGAGATTCAGTGGGCAGCTGACCTGGGATGAGACAGGCAGCTTTGCCCACTTCTACAAAACACATACACCCACCTCACCAGCCTACAAATGCCCCCATCATCCTCGGAGCAGAGTCTCTTCCCACCGTTCATATACACCCATATCTTAGGAATATATTTTAATTCTTTGTGAATTCTTTTCAGACTTCACTTGATACTCACTCCAACCCCTTCACCCCTATAAAATGCTCATGTGGAACTGGCAGGGAGATCTGTCAGAATGAGCAGTGGGGTAGAGGAATGACATTTGAACAGGTATTTATTTGCTTCATATATATGTATAGGCCAGGCCCTGGGTTTCCAATGATGAGCAAAATGGGTATCTTCCCTGCTCACAAGGAGCTAGCCACACAGCATCAGGCAGTAGCAGATATCACAACATGTATTTAACTTCAAAATTGAGAAAAGCGTTGTGATGGAACCCAACAGGATATTATAATGAGAGTAACAAGGAAGAACCCACGATGAGGGGTGGTCAGGAGGTCTCGTCTGATGGGGTAACAATCCCACTGAGACTGGAAGGCCGGAAAGGAGCCGGCCAGGGGAGCTAGAGGTAGACAGTTCTCTGCAGAGGAATCGCCCCCAAATGTACTAGAACTCTAAGACGGGAAAGGGGAACTGGGGAGAGGACTCTGTCCCTGGAGAGAGAATGACTCCAGACGTGGTGGGAGAGGTGAGCCGCAGCCCCTCCATGCAGAGCCTTGTAGTAGAAGTAATGCAGCAAGGTTTAACATGGCTTTGTGCTTACTGTGCGCCAGCCTCGTCCTAAGCACTCTACGTTTATTAGCTCCTTTAATCCCCACAGTAACGCTGTGAGGTAGGTATGAATATTCCCTTTTACTGATGAGGAAAGTAAGACACCGAGCTGTTGAATAAGCACCCTGTTCACACAGCTCGAGAGCGGGGGCGGGGGGGGGGGGGCACCTGGGTAAGTGCATGCTCTTAAGCAATCTGCTGTCCTGTCAGGACTTTTATTCTGAGTAGTCATTCATTAAAAGTGTAGAGAAGCAGTTAGGATCTGCCTTTTTAAAAGCACCTCGTTGGCCTCATTTTGAGAGGTGGACCACAGAAGGCGAGAGTGGAAGTGGGGAGGCTGTCACGAGGCTGTTGCAATGGTCCACGCAGAGAACATGGCGGAGACGGAGAGAAGTAGGTTGGCATTTGTTCTGGAGACAGATGAGCACGAACGAAACTCAGAAAGAGAGGTCCCACCCGTGCTTGCCCTCCATTTCTCAGAGACGGCTGTGGGCCCACCTCTGGGCAGTTTAATGCCAAAAATGACACATGGGCCCAAACTACTAAAATGGAGTATTACCCTTTTTCACATTTATGGGAGTGCCAATGTCGTATCCAGCCAGAGCGACTGTGCAGGAGCTCGTGCCTGGACACGTAAACTCTTCCCTGGGAACCCTTTAAGCTTGTGTTCTCAAGCCAGGGTCCAAGCACCCTCAGGGTATGCAGCCTTGTGCCAGGGAGTACACAAGTCAGGGTAAACTTCCTCTTGGAGGGTCACTATTAC
Source organism: Tonatia bakeri (assembly GCA_004024845.1). Taxonomy (NCBI): domain Eukaryota; kingdom Metazoa; phylum Chordata; class Mammalia; order Chiroptera; family Phyllostomidae; genus Tonatia; species Tonatia bakeri. Next base: position 52,902 of record PVIA01004970.1, read on the forward strand.
TTTAAGAGGGCAGAGGGAAGAACATTACTTCTTTACATAATATGAATATATTTGAAAAGAATGCAAAGTTTGTATGGATTTTTGAGATACAGCATTAGACCTTACAGAAACTTCTACCTGCCACAAACCACCACACACTGGACCTGGAGACCACCTTCCTCAACACAAGTGTCCTTTCCCTTGGTGGTATTTGGCTTTTAAAAAATTGTTTTGGAGAAACAGTAGGTAAATGCTTTGTGGCTTTTTCACATGATGCACACACGGAAAACGGCAATACTGTAGGCACACGGTGTAAGTTGGTAAAGCTGCTGTGGGCAGGAGGGGTGCCTGCGTCTTGTCACGCCTGTATCTGTTTCTCGGCACACTGACAGGCCAAGGCACACTGGGCGAGAAGCTCTGGAACAGGTAACGTTAAAGGTGACACCACTGGGGGATAGTTACTAAGTAATTGTTCAGATTTATCACCTCACCCCATTACCTGGCAGATTTAACACACCAAACTCCCAAATAGTCACTCCCCACAAGACCTTCCCGGCCACCTCCCGGCTGCACTTCTGTTAGTGCGGTCTCCTGGGAAGTGTGAGTCTGCTGCGGCTCTGGCTCTGGCTCTGGGGACCAGCGTGAGCCCTCAGCCAGCCAGCCCGGGTCCTGGGGGCTCTAAAGTGAGAAGGGTGGACTTCGGTTTTTAATTTAAATGTAACATACGTGTAAACAGTGCATTAATCTTATGTGTCCAGGTGTTCAAGATACAGAACATTCCTTGTACGTCAATTATATCCCAATGAAGCTGAGAAAAGCGTATCTATTATATCTCAATAAACCTGGGGAAGACAGAAATGCAAAAACAAAAATAAAAAAGGCACAGAACATTTCCAACATCCCAGAAAGGCCTCCTCATGACCCTCCCCAGTCAATAGCCTCCCTCCCGGAGAGGAGCATTGTTCAGACTTCCAACACCATAGGTCAACTTTGCCTGTTCTTGAACTTTACGTAGGTTGACGTATAAAGTATGTAATCTGTTATGTCCTTACATATGGCTTCTTTTGCTTAACATAGTATCTCTGAAATGCATTGATGTTGCTTCAGAGCAGTGAGTTTTTCTTCTTTATTCCCATTATTGCATTGTATAAGTCTACCACACTTTTCTTTTAAGCTAGAAGTCAGGAAGTACTAGGAAACTCCAATACTGAGAGCAAGAAAACAGATGCTGAGACATAAAACCTATGGGTCTCACATTATCCTGCACATCCCAAAGTATATAGATTATAAATAACCATATTGTTATCAAAATATATAATTATTTTTAAATTCATATGCCCCCACTCTAAAAAAGGACTTAGAACATACGCATCTATTTTTAAAGATGATACAGTGATACCCTGCACTTACAATCAGAAAGAGATTTGGTTCTTCCAGTCACTCTGGTGTGATGGTCAAGTACACTTAAAGGAAATGGAGTGTGTACTGTAATTAGAAGACCATCTCCAACTAATAAATTAAACTTCATTGGTTCTTGGAAACCACTCTGAACAATGTAAATTCTTCATGATATTCTGCCTGAACTGTAAGTGATGTGAAAATGATAATATAATGACTTTCTCTTAAGGTTTATAGCCTGTTCATAAAAATTAAAACTAAATATTATATTTAAATTACGTTTGTCTTTTTTATATTTAAGGTTACTAGCTCATTTGAAAACTTTGTAGGCCTTCGTTGTCTGGATAACTGTCAACTAGGGAAACTTTGATGTGACATTTTGCCATATAAAAACCAAAATATTTAACCACATGTGACCATGGGAAAATTGTCTCCTCTTGCAAAGCTGGAGACAAAAGAACTTCCATAGAATCAGTTCAGTTTGGGCCAGATGGTTGTTGTCAGCTATTCAAGAAAATGTCAAGAGGCCCTCCCTTAAAACTTCCTTCCCAGCAGGAATTCTTTTGACAATGACTTCTGTTTAAAATCTTCCTGTCACCATTCTTTTTTTTTTTTTAAGAATCACTGAAGTAAAGAATTGTTCTGTGTTTATACTTTTTGAAGTAATCTTACCTCACATTAGTTATAATATCACACCTGTACATTTCAAGGATTAACATTGTTGATGTTGTTTCTCTTAATGGTATAACATGCATACAACATATGGATCAGAAACCAAAATCCGAGGTGACGCTATTTCCAGACGCTTTTGAGGCTCAGGAAATCTACTTGCCTCTCACTGTATGATGTTATTTTATTGTGTTATTGTCGTGTTCATGTTTACAGTTTGGTTTTAATTCGGTGAAGTATAAAGCTGTCTTGACCTTGGGAAGAATGAATAAATAAACCTTCGGAGAGGAGGAGGAAGATGTTACTGATTGAACCATAACAAGTGTTTATTAACGTGTATGTTTTCCTGTGTGCTTCCTACAAGGGTGATTTAAGGATTTAGATGATCTTAAGAAACACTCAGCATTTACAACTCTTCTCAATTGTATCCTTTCCCTCAAAGGGGACCATTTGCCTAAAGCTTTGGACGGATTCTTTATCTATGAAGAAGAAGGTTCTGGAGTTCCAGGTTCCAGTAGAAAAGGAAATGATGCCATCGTAGTGGAACAATGGACTGTTATCGAGGTAAACTGCAGCTTTCTGACAATTTCACTTTACTTTCATACATAGTTTTACATGTTAAAGTTCTTCCTGCCTAACGCAGGGAAGTCTCCTTCTGACGCGTTTGGGCCGTGTTCAGGGTGTCCTCACAGATGCGTGAACAGACTTCTCTCGGGTCTGTGAGCACTGCGTCACCCACTGGTGGGAGATAGCAAAGCAATGACCTATATGAAACAGCAGTGTATCCCCCAACACTGCATGCTGACCTAAACAAAGGCCTCTGGATCTGTTCCCTTCACACAATGCCATGAAAACTGGCTCAAAGTGAAAAAACTCAGTCAATAACTAGTACTTTATCTCCAAGCAACCAACGTGACTGCCTTTTTACCTTGGGAACTGTCAAAGGCAAAAATATCCAGAAGGTGCTCTCTGTGTCAGCAGGCGCGATGTGTACACACAGCATCATCCTCCCTGCTGGGAGAGGGCATTGCTACTGACTACACTCTGAGCTCAGAGGTCAGCACCTGAGGAGTACAGACTGACTTCAGGCACATCGCGATGTGTGTGCAGCCTGGCCCACAGGCTCTTCCGTGGACACTTTTGCCTTTCTGGTCTTACAAAGGTTAGAGACATGGCCCATTTTTTCAAAAAAACTAGAAATCCCATTGAGAGGCATACACAGGATTTGAAGGAAGAGGTAAAGCTCCAAGTCAAAATCAAGTGCAGCTCTAAGCTCAAAACAAAATCAACAGCAGTTCTAAGCACCTCTCACCTTTCACTCCCCAGTCCACGCTCCGCATTCCTGTCCTCAGTTCCCAGTCGCCAGACGGGTGTTTCCTTCCGAAAGTGTGGCCTGTGACTGCTTAGATCCAGTCACCTAGGGAGCTTATTTAAAATGCAGATGCCACCCCCATTAGCGTTTGATGCCAGAACAAGACCAAGGCAACAAGACCCAAGGAAAGCCCAAACTTTGGAGAACAAACGGGAACTGTCTCTACTTTGATCCCCGGTGTTTCTAACTTGGTTCAAGGGTTAGAAGGCAACGGGTAGCAGAAAACGCAGCCCAGGAAGGCTGCATCCCAGTGAAATTGCACTTAATGGAGGGTAAACTCCCCTCTTCAGAACACCCTCCGCCCTTTATTGTAATCGCTCGTGTAGCTGGTTGTCGTTGCCATCGGACTGGTTGCTCTTCTGCTTGTTCCCGCAGGGCTGTGAAATCAGGACGGATTACGGGCCCCTGCTGCACACGCTGGCGGAGTTCGGGTGGCTGCTGACCAACGTGCTGCCTACCCCCATACTGAGACACGACAGGTAGTGCCAAAGTGTCCTCACACACTCTCTTTTAATTCTAAAATACAGTTCCTTTTTCAGGTAATTTAATTTAAGTGCCTATCTAATGCCTACAAAAAGCATTTCACTGAACTTTCTAATCTGATTTCATGGGTCTTGGAGAACAGCGAATCTAATCCCCTTGAGTTATCTATGTACAAGCTATTCCGGCTCCTTCCCAAGGGCAGGCAAGTTCAACGGGCAGAGCCACAGCAGGGACACAGGAGGCTGCCTCCCGACTCAGGGCTGCTTCTGCACGAACTCAGGATACTGGTTCTTCCCTAGAGTGAACACCGAGTCCATATAAATCTGCAAACAGAGAAACACAGCCCACTTTGCAGGGTCCATGGTCCTGCTCTTCCGCTCTGCACAGGCAAAGCCGCCCTGGCCCAGCACACAGCCAGGGCTCGGCTGCAGGGGCCCTAGAGAGGCCAGGACGGGGCAGGCAGCACGTCCACCTGTGTCCAGCCCTGGAGCACGGGCTCGTTAGCTGTTTCCACTGAAACAAATGCCTGTGTTAGAACTAAAATATCAACATTTCACTAATACCAACTGTTCCTTTTCTCCTTTTACTAATTATCCCTATTTCCTTTCCTGAGAAGGAAAAGTTAAGTCATACTTTTTTCTGAGAGCGAGACCAGTTAAATCTGTAGAGAGTGCTCTCCCACCCCTTGGACTCAGAGATGTCCCCTCTGCCCTATTTGGCATCCAGAAAAGGACAGACTGCAGAGCTGTCCGTCGGGGCCAGGGACTACCTGCTGAGGACAGCACAGGCCCACCCAGGCTTCCCTTCTGGCAGAGTCAATAGTGGCTTAATGTCCTGAGTAATTCTCACGTGTAGCTGAGGAAGACAACTCCCCCTTCCTCAGTCTCATCCACCTTTTCTGGTTTTTCTAGCTTAGCAACTTACCAGTATCCCAAGATACCCGCAAACTTTAACACACATTTGACTGAGAACCTGACTGGTGTGTCCCAGGTGGTTGGGTGTCGTCCCACAAAACCAAAGGTGGCCAGTGTGATTACTGGCCAGGGCACATGTCTGGGTTGCGGGTGTGGTGCCTGGTTGGGGCTCCTATAAGAAGCAACCAATTGATGTTTCTCTCTCACATCAATATTTCTCTCCCTCTCTTTCTCCTTCTCTTCCCCTCTCTCTAAAAATAAATAAAATCTTAAAAAAAAAAACATTTGATTGACATGGCTTTATAATAAAGCCACACCATCTTCAGGTAGAGAGAGGGATAAAGGTGGGTACAGAGTTAATGTGCTCAAGCTTTAAAAGGAAGGATTAGAAGTAAGCAAAGCAATTCATCTGCTTTTCTTCTCAGAGATCTATTAGTAACTTTTCAAACTGTGAGTGACAATTCTCTGAAGCATTATTTCCCATCTTTTTAAAATCCGTGGCATATCTAACCAGATCACAGTACAGCAGTAATTTTCAGAACTTTGTCTTCAGATCAGGCAATGTGAATCCCTGGGGAGCCCACCCCAGGGGGACAGTAGGGAGCTTTGAGGGTGGAACCCATGAATCTGCATCTCACAAGCTTCTGAAGCTTGTTAACACTCTGAATAACTTGGGCATGTGGCCGCCTCACCTTTCTGGCAGTTCTCCCAGGTGCCTAATGTAGGGCAGGGGCGTCAAGCTCATTTTCACCGGGGCCACATCAGCCTCATGGTTCCCTTCAGAGGGCCAAATGTAATATCAGCTCCTTAACAGTTAAGGAGTAGTTACATTTACACAGTCCTAAAATTATTTCAGCCCTTTGAAGGCAACCACAAGGCCGATGTGGCCCCTGGTGAAAATGAGTTTGACATCCTGATGCAGGGTGTCAGGATTAGCCTGTTATATTAATCCTTCCTAAAAGTGACCTGAGTTCTGAGCCTTTCATGTTTCTTTTCCTCGACGAAAAGCGTTATTTATCATTCCTCCCTTGCACTCACTCAGGGCTTGGGCTCCCATGAGTCTAAGTATTTCCTGGAGTGACATGAATGACTGGCTGGCACGAGACTAAACAAAGCCCAGCGGGCTGGATGCTAAGCCGTGAACACTGGCTAGAACTTCTTCAGCATCTTCTCCTTCTGGGTTTGGTAATGAGGACGGGACTGAGACCAAAGGGGGGAAAGGAGAGGTCTCAAGGATGTGAAGGGGAGAGGGGCCTGGAGCCACACTCGTCTTAACCACCTGGTCCTGCATGACAAACTGCACAAGGTTACAGGCTGTCCCCAGGCATAAGGGGGCCCACTCGAATGAGGAGTAGCCACTGAGGGGTCACTGTGGGGTCACAGTGGACCTGCCAGGCCCTCCCCATGGAGAGTTGTCTTCATTGGTAATTAAAATAGCAAAGGGGCTAGTGCTGGGCTGCTCGTTAAACTACTGATCATGACAGCAAAATATTGAACACAATATAAATGTCTGTCAGTAGAAACTGGTAGAATAAATTATGGACTATCTATACAATAAAATATGAAGCTGATTTGAAAATGAGAATGTAGATCTATAGATATATTGTCATAGAGGTCTCTGTTGATAATTGTTGAGGTTTAAAAAAGGTTTCAGGTAAGTTTCATAGTAAATTACAATTTTTTTTAAAGTTTATACATTTTGAATATATCTAACAAAACTCTAAAAGGCTGCACAGAAATTCTAGTGACTGCCAGCCAAGATGGAGGGTAGGTAGATATACTGTGCCTTCTTGCACAACCAAAAGGACAACAACAAATTTAAAAACAAAAAACAACCAGAACTGACAGGAAATCGAACTGTATGGAAGTCCGATATCCAAGAAGTTAAAGAAGAAACATTCATACAGACCAGTAAGACAGGCAGAGACAGGCAGCTGAGCGGAGAGGATGCATGACAAGGCAGCAGCTGGCGGACCCATTGAGGTAGTGGCTGGCGGAGTGCGTGGTCCCACATTTGCATGCAGATAAACCAGGAGGAACAACTGGGGAGTGAGACCGACTGCGCAACCCAGAGTTCCAACATGGGGAAATAAAGCCTCAAACTTCTGATTGAAAACACCTGTGGGGGTTGTGGCAGCAGGAGAAACTCAGCCTCACAGGAGAGTTCAGTGGAGAGACCCACAGGGTCCTAGAATGTACACAAGCCCACCCACCCAGGAATCAGCACCTGGAGGGCCCAATTTGATTGTGGGTAGTGGGGGAAATGACTAAAAACTGGCAGAGAGTGGAGCAAGCAGCATTGTTCCTTCTCCAACCCCTCCCCCACATACAGCGTCACAACGCAGCAAAGTGGGTTGTCCCACTCTGGAGAACACCTAAGATTCTGCCCCTTACTATGTAACAGGCTCACCAAGACAAAAAAAAAAAAAGTCCCAAATGAAAGAAAAGATCAAAGCTTCAGAAAAAATACAACTAAGCGATGAAGAATAGCCAGCCTATCAGGTGCACAGTTCAAAACACTGGTAATCAGGATGCTCACAGAAATCATTGAGTATGATCACAAAATAGAGGAAAAAGTGAAGGCTATGAAAATTGAAATAAAAGAAAATGTACAGGGAACCAACAGTGACGGGATGGAAAGAGGACTCAAATCAACGGTGTGGACCAGAAGGAAGAAAGAAGCATTCAACCAGAACAGAATGAAGAAACAAGAATTCAAAAAAATGAGGAGAGGCTTAGGAACCTCCAGGACAACTTTAAACATTCCAACATCTGACTCATAGGGGTGCCAGAAGGAGAAGAGGAAGAGCAAGAAATGGAAAACTTATTTGAAAACATAATGAAGGAGAACTTCCCCAATCTGGCCAAGGAAATAATAGACTTCTAGGCAGTCCAGGAAGCTCAGAGTCCCAAAGAAGTTAGATTCAAGGAAGCACACACCAAGGCACATTCATAATTAAGTTACCCAAGATTAAAGATAAAGACAGAATCTTAAAAGCAATAAGAGATAAGGAGACAGTAACCTACAAAGGAGTTCCCGTAAGACTATCAGCTCATTTCTCAAAAGAAACTTTACAGGCAAGAAGGGGCTGGAAAGAAGTATTCAAAGTCATCAAAGGCAAGGACCTACATCCAAGATTACTCTATCCAGCAAAGCTATGATTTAGATAGAAAGGGCAGATAAAGTGCTTCCCAGATAAGGTCAAGTTAAAGGAGTTCATCATCACCAAGCCCTTATTATATGAAATGTTAAAGGGACTTATCTAAGAAAAAGAAAGACTATCAAAAATATGAACAGTAAAATTACAACAAACTCACAACTATCAACAGCTGAACATAAAACAAAAACAACTGGAATAGGAACAGAATCACAGAGATGGAAATCACAAGGAGGGTTATCAGCGGGGAAGGGGGAATGGGGGAAAAGATACAGGCAATAAGTAGCATAAATGATAGGTAGAAAATAGACATGGGGAGGTTAAAAATAGCATAGGAAATGTAGAAGCCAAAGAACTTATATGTATGACCCATGGACACAAACTAAAGGGTAGAGGGAATGCAGGATGGAGGGGAATAAAGGGAGGAAAATGGGACAACTGTAATATATTGACAATATAATATCTATATTAGTTTGCTAGAACTTCCATAACAAGTACCACAGACTTGGTGGCTTAATATTTATCATTCTGTTTTTCATTTTTAAAGTTCAGTTTGTTTATTTTTCAAATCTGCTCAGTCATTAATTATAGTCTCTTATTCTTCAATCTTATTTTTATTCATTTATTTCTCTAAAGATTTAAGTCTTTATTTTGTATCTCTATGTGTTAATTTAACAACTGAAATATATGGGGATTTGTTTTCTTAAATAGGGGGATGGGTACATGATTATTAAATTGCTATTATTTACATCTTAAATGTAATTCATCATGTTTTATATGTATTCAACATTTGATTACAAAAACAACACATTTTTCAGAGAAAAAGCAAAAAGTATTCCCATCAAACACTTTCCATTTTCTGTAACCCTGGCAACACCCCCAGGAGTCAGCTCCTCCTTTGTGGGCAGACATGATGCTTGTCAACCCTCACGTTTCCCTCAGCACTTCACCTAGAACGCTGGACTGAGTCGGTGCTCCCCACACGCTGTTGCGTTTGAGTTTCTATAAAAGAAGCTATAACTATCAGTGGGGCAACTGTACTTAGAAATTAAAGGGACATTCTTCGTTATTCATCAAATAATTTAAATAAAGTGTTTTTTTTATGGCAAAGCTTTAAAAAAAGGACATTGTAGTGAGTAGTTAGTTCTTGGAATTATGAGCAGGGGAAGGGGAAAGAAGGGATTTCTACATGTTCTTTATATGTTTTTTTATGATTTTGTTTTTTTACAAGTAATACATGTTTATTCTGTGATTTTTTAAAGATTTTACTTATTTATTTTTAGAGAGGGAAGGGAGGGAGAAAGAGAGAGAGAGAAACATCAATGTGTGGTTGCTGGGGGCCGTGGCCTGTAACCCAGGCATGTGCCCTGACTGGGAATCGAACCTGCAATGCTTTGGTTTACAGCCCGCACTCAATCCACTGAGCTACTCCAGCCAGGGCCTATTCTGTGATTTTTAAAAGGAAAAGTTTTTAACGCACAGAACAAGTAATAAAAAGATGTGGACTCTGTGTACAGTGACTTCCCTGAAGGAGCTTGTAGCTGGGTGAGCTTACATTCAGTAGGTCGCCGGGGCCTTGCGTTTAGGTTGGGACAGGTCAAGTTAACGTGTTGTGTAGTAGAATACAGTAACTACCAACGACCATGGGCTTCATGGAAGTATCAAAAATCAGAGTCTGGACTATCAACGTTGAATGAAATCTTCAAATAGTAAAGACATTAAAAGACAGTATCACCATTTAGCAGAGAACCCCATTTAGGAATCTGCTCTTGACCCTGGGTAGAAGGTAGCGGAAAAACATATTTTACCAGTAATTGCCCTTATGCAACAAGGTGCACTCGAGCACACAACATGAACTGTTCTTTTGTCTGCCAGGGACATTTTGCAATATTGATGTTTGCTTTGTTCCTTTACATTTTATAAGCTGGGTTCTTCCAAGTACCTGCAAGGTAGACAGTATAGGATGAAGGTGAAGGTTCATTGTGATGCGATGACAGAGATTGTTGGTAAAACCTGTTTATCCTCTGCCCTTTGATTCTTGTTCAAACATGCTGTCCCTGTGATGGCCACGTGCTGGCCTTGGCTGCCTCAGTGCACACAAAGACAGGGCTGACTGTCAGCCATGAAAGCGAGCGTATTGCATGTGGTTCACCTTGGTGCAGGTGGATGATAGAGCCTGGAAGTTTTTAGTCTCTGAAACTAGAAGAATCGTCCATTTTAATTACGAATCTCATTTTAATTAGTTTTACCATTAACTAGTTGTTATGACTTTGGGAAGTCACCTAACCTCTTTAGGTCTCAGTATCCTCATCTGGACAATGATTCAATAATATCAACTTTACGGGATTGTCATGATGATTGAGCAAGACAATCCATGCAAAGTACCTATGCAGGACCTACGCCTAGTAGGCTAATAAATTAAAGCTCTTATATGGGACCTAATCCTTCAGCAGAAACCAAGTCCCTAAGAAGTTGAAACCAACTGGGCAAGGATGACAACTTGGCCTGTTCTGAATCATGGTGTTTCAGCAAATGTAAATAGTGTAGTTCACTCTATACAAATCAGCCCTGAGGATTACAAGCCAGGAAAAGAAACAGAAATAAACAACGGCACTATGAAGACATGTGCTTTACATGTATGATCACACCCAAACGAGCATCTGTCACGGTCCTTCTTTTGGGGCCTACATGTCTGGAAAAGGAGCTTAGAACCACTGCCAGTGACAACTTTCCTCCTTACTGTTTCTGCCTGTCATACAATAGTGTCTTAAACAATTTCAACTTTTTCCTTCTCTTCTGTTACATAAGCCATAACTTAAATGGTCTATTCATAACATACTTTCCCCTTATTTCTTTCATTACTCAAATATACCCCATTATCAGATTGCATCGGGTATTTTTCCTGTGTTTCCAGGTTAAGGTTGTTGTTTCACTATCCTAGGCAATACCACACCACTGATATTTAAAGCTGTATTACCACGGAAACATTGCAATGTGGCAACCTGGTATCACTACGTTGTTCCAAGATTACTGTTGTCAGCCCTAGAAGCATTCCAGAATCCCTTCTGAATCGTTATCACTACATAATTATATGAATGGGCCCAGTTTCATCTTTTTCAAGAAATTAAGGTGAAAATTGACAATCTCTTTAGAGCAAATCTGGTAGAGGATCAAATTAGCCTAACTAGCAGCTAACATTGCTGACCTTAAAATAGTCACAGGAACAAGCTCTGGCTGCTGTGGCTCAGTAGATTGAGTGCTGGCCTGTGAACCAAAGTGTTGCTGGTTCGATTCCCAGTCAGGGCACATGCCTGGGTTTCAGGCTAGGTCCCCTGTAGGGGATGCATGAGAGGCAACCACACATTGATGTTTCTCTCCCTCCCTTTCTCCGTCTCTCCCTCCCTTCCTCTTTGTCTAAAAATAAATACATAAAATCTTTTTTAAAAAAGTCACAGGAACAAAATGGAAGTCGGAGCCAAAGTTCCCTCTGTTTGACCCTCCCCTCTCCCCAAATAATAATGGGGGAGGGAGGCAGCAATGTGCCTTTCAACAAGAATCCAAGGTGATTCTAATGCACTATTGTAACACTGAATTATAACCTTAACCTTGAGAGAAAAAAATGTTAAAATCAAGCAATACTTTACTGAAAATATAAAAGCTTGGTCCTTAAGGACAACAATGAATAATAAAAGGAAAACTGTCTCCTCACTGTGATGTCAGCCCCCACACCCCTCTTCCATTTCCTGCAGCCCCTTCAAAAAGGGCTCCCCAGCCTTGGCCCCACAGCCTAGACGCACCAGAAGTCTCTGTAGTTATTTGAGACTCTTAAGTGCACCGATCATTTCCTCTAAATCCTCGAGTGACAGCCAAAGCGGGAGTCACATATTTACATACAGTCGAGGGAGAGGCTAGGGTTTCACGTGTGGCCCTTCTCGTGCACTTCTCTTGCCTGATTTGAGCTCTGTGCAAACAGTATTGTGTAATTCACCGCTGCGACCTAAACTCACGGTGACCTTGCAGTGAGCAGTCTTTTGATCAGGCCACCTTTTTAAAAACAGTCCACTTGTCTACTGTATATACCTCCAGTAATCACTGTTCCTCATCTGAACTTAATTTTCAGCATTTTGTCAGGGGGAGGGGATGGGAGGAGCGGAATGGCGTGGCGGCCTTCTGTGTCTTTCACACAGACATCCTGATACCTGAGAAGCAAATTAATGCCACAAGGCAAAGCAACTTTAAAACTAAACGTGTAGCTAGCTACACGGGTGCAAGCTAAAATTTAATTTTATAATTTTGCTTTTAAAAAAGTTAATTTTTATTTCATATTTTATTTCCAAGTTGCCAATTTAAACCATGGCAAATAAATAATGTACAAGATGATATAAAACTAATCAGAAAATACAAATTAACAGTTCTGTTCCCTCTAGTGTAATGGATTTTGAAGCCATAACTGAAAGCTTTCGGTGAGGGTATTTTTATTTCACAAGTGACTAGGCAGTTGCTCATTGGAAAGCAGCTCAGTTGTGTGCAGCTTGACTCACAATCTTGCATTTTATTTTAAACAGAATGTTTCTTCAGTTCAACTCAAATTTTTATTGAGTGCCTGGTGAGCCCAGGCAATATTTTACCCACTCTAGGGACAGACTCTGGCTTCCAGGAACTCATAATCTGCTTGGAGAGAAAACACAGTCACAAATAACTAATGCAGAGCAGACCATGAGTCCTGCTGTGGGGGTTAGAGCAAGTGTTCTCAATAAGGGGATGGATATCATCCCAAGGGGTGAAAGTTAGTTATGGTGGGGTGAGGAAATCTGACATATCACAATGGTTTATGGTCCTCCAAAAAGTCCACAGTGCATAAATAGACACACTGCGTATCTTAGGTATTAAATTTTAACGGGGGAGGGAGAGGAATGAGGGGGAGATATCTAAAAAGGCTCCCTGAGGAAGCAATAGTGCAAAAAGAGCTGAATGTAAGGCAGATGCACATGGTGGAGAAGAGAGGACAGCAGGCCTATGAAGGCTACAAACAGAGCTTCCAAAAGCGTCTGAGAGAGGAGAGTGCTCCTGGTGGCAGGTAGGGCAGACCAGAAGGAAATAGCCTTCATCTCACTGGTCTGTGTGCAGTGGCTGCTGGGAGCAGCGCACAGAGAAGGCTTCTGAGACTGGAACCCGTTGCAGCAGAACAAGAATGAGGCAGTCAGGGATCAGTCGGGCTGCCTGCCATGTGCACAGAACTTTCCACCTCCGGCAAGTTCTTTCCTATCTCTGGCAACCATGAGCAAAAAGCAGCCAGGAAAGTGCAGGATATATTCAAGGAAAAGTGAGTACAGGTAAATTAATTCTTAAAAACCTCTCCTAATTAAAAACCCATAGAATTCAAGACTGATTTTCCCAAAACCATAAATGTGAAAGGGAAGGGAGCATTGTTATCAGATGTAAATCTACAACCATTCTCCTACATATCACCATTCCATACACGGTACTCTTAACGCAGTCTTTGTTAAGTGAAACACACGTATAGAAAAAGCATCGAATACAAATGTGCATAATTACAAACACTGAACAAGACGTAGAACATTGCCGGCATTTTAGAAGCAACCCATATATCCCCCAGCACCCCCACTCCCTTCACTCAGAGGTGACATTATCCCAACCGGGGGACAGTCACTTTCTCACTTTGCCTAATAGTTTTACCACATATGTGTACATCCCTGAACAATGCAATTCAGTTTTGTCTGTCTTTAAATTTTATGAAAATGGAAATATATATTCCTTTATGTGTTGTTTCTTTCATTTAGCATTGTTTGTAAGACTTCTCCATGTTGTTGCATGTGGCAGTTTATTCCTTCACTCTGCCGCGGGTGGTGTGGTTGCCCCCAGGAGTCGGCTCCGGCCAGTGACTCTGCTCTGACGCGAGCGGGGCTCCCAGCCCACGAAGGTGTTTCTCAAGGGTGCAAACCGAGAGGTGGAACTGCTAGGTCACAGGTTACCTCTCTAGCTTTATTAGAGACATGCCACTCTCTCCAAGTGGAATGTTGAAGTTTATACTCCCAAGAGCAGAATATGAGCATTCCCACTGCTCCCACAAAAAATATCGTCAGACTTATAAATGTTGCCATTCTGGGAAGTATGTATAAACTATGATCCCAGTGTGGTTTTAGTCTGTATCCACCAAATTCTACTAAAAGGAGTTGCATTTTCATGTTTATTGGCCACTTGGATTTTTTTTTTTTTTGGTAATGTACCTATTTAAGCCTTTTGCCCACATTTAAAATTGTGTTTATAAGGGTTTTTTTAATATACTGGATATGAGTTCTTTATTTGTTACTTGTGTTGAAATTAACTATCTTTCTTAATTTTGTGACTTGCCTTTTTACTCTTTATGATGTGTTTTGATTAACAGAAGTTTTTAATTTTAAAATAAGCAAATGTATCTTTTTGCCATATTGTTTAAGCAATCTTTACAAAAGCAACTGGGGGAGGGGATTAGTGAATTGTTTTTCTATTTGAGTGTAACAGGAAATTTTAATATTCCAAGCTAACATAAAGTTCTCTACGCTGTAATTACCACGGGCTGGAGGGCCTGAAGAACGTGCTGGGGGAAGGACCAGTTACAGCCTGAAAGATTCCCATTGAATGTCAATGACCTTCCTGGGTGTAAAAAGACCAAGGAAGCCTTTTATCTCTCCTGCAGGCTTTTGCTCACTTGCTAGGATTTTTTAAAGCATGTTCTCTGGCATTAATATATTACCACAGAAATCAAATGACTGCTTATTCATAAAGTCTTTGATTCTACAAATATTTACTGAGCACCATCTTAAAAGGGATTCTCTGCTACTTCACATAGAAGATGCAGAGAGGAGAGGACAGACTCCTCAGGGAGCTTAGATGTCATAGGAGGGAAATGTATCCCAGTGGCCACTTGAGCTGGTAAATGGATTAAGCTCCACCCAAAGGATCCATAGGATCCCCCAAAAGGGGGTGCTGCTCTTGAGTTGAGGGATCATTGAAAGCTTTCTGAAGGTGGTCACAGTTGAAATGAACCTCAAAAGATGGTCAGGCTGAGAAGAGGCAGGGGTGGTAGCAGGACATCCCAGGGGAAGAATGCCACCAACAGGAAGTTAGCCTGGGTTGAGGGGACAGTTCCCACGGAACAAGCAAAGGTGGCCTGGGTTCTTATACTTTAAAGACTGTAGACTGTCTCCCAGCTCCCCATAAAGTCTAGGTACTCCGGCTCTGTTTCACGGATGCTTGGTATCAGAAGCAATATTGGACCAACCAGAATTTTATGTTGTCCTTGTAACTTCCAGCAAAAATAATTTTAAAATTTAAATATCACCACAGATATTATCAGTCTCTGATAGAATTACTTTCTACTTTTCTTGCTTGTTTCTTTTCATAATTGAATTCACGGGGGAAGTTTTTTGAGGCAGAGATTTCAGTGTTCCATCTTTAACGCGGAGCCCCAATGCCGCAGGTCATGGACAGGCTCCCGTCTTGCCTTCCTTCTGCCACACCACCACCGGACCTGTGAGGTCTGTCTACACCATCTAACTGACCCAGGGAAAATGAACGCTTGTCTTTATTTTCTTCGTTATTCTCCATTACAACCTTGAACTGTAATGCTAAATTTGGGAGATGCTACAGACAAAACTGGACTCTGCAGAACCATCTGCACTTACCATGTATTACAGTCTTCCAGTGAGAAGGGAACTAAACTAGGCCACCCGCCCTGTGGTCAGGGCTTTGCTGACCTCACTCTGCATTTGCTGTGGAGAGAGCATGGTGCTGAGGGGAGGGTGGGAACAGAGGTAACCAAGAAAAAACTCTCAAAACTCTGGGTCTCAATTTCCTTATCCATAAAATTAGGGGAAATGTCTTCTCTGCACTCTAAAGCACTATCATAGCCCTGGCTAGTGTGGCTCGGTGGTTTGAGTGCCAGCCTGCAAACCAAAGGGTCGCCAGTTCCATTCCTAGCCAGGGCACATGCCTGGGTTATGGGCCAGGTCCCCAGTTGGGATAGCATGAGAAGCTTTCTCTCCCTCTCCTTCTCTGCTCCCTCCATTCCCCTCTCTCTAAAATAAATAAGTAAAATCTTTAAAAAGTAATAATAAGGACTATCATAAGAAACAAATGCTAATCTACATGGAAAGTACTCAGTGCACTACAAGCACTACACAAGATGAAGTTACTGTTTTTAGTTTTATCCATGAGATCTGTTATTGGGAAGCCCTCAGCTGGGGACCTGGCCTACAACCCAGGCCTGTGCCCTGACTGGGAATGAAACTAGCAACCTTCCAGATTGAAACCAGCGCTCAACCTTCTGAGCCACACCAGCCAAGGCCAGGCTTTTTCTTGATAGTCTATTAATACCATTGCAAAATGCTCTCCCATAAAGAACACTTAAATAGTCTTCTTGTTTCCTTATGAAATGCATGGAAGAAGAAAAGGGGGGAGGAAGAAACCTTTATTGAGCATCTGCTATGCCCAGGGTCTGTGCTAAGAACTTTGCATCCACTATCTCCCTGATACTGTCAGAACCGTCTGTGTTTTATAGAAAAGGAACAGGAGGCTCAGAACGATTGGGTGACTAGCTTGGTGTCACTTAGCTAGCAAGCAGCAAAGCTGGGATGCAAACCCAGAATCCGTCTGACTCTAAAGCTATTCATGCTGTTTCCCTCACTGCCTCTCTGAGAAACATATCACAGGAAAATGATGTGTCTGACACTTGGTAGCGTAAAGCTGTAGAACTGGTCGAACCCATTTCCTTCTGCCCCTTGCACTTTGTGGATGACAATTTCTGTAGGGAGAGGAGATGCAGGCCTCGTCCTCTGCAAGCATCCAGGGCATTTGAAGCACTCTCTAGTCCCGTAATGACCTCAGCAGTCAAATCCTTTCAGAAGTTTGTGCTGATAGGCAAATCAGGGTGGGGCAAAATAGGATTACAGTTGTTTGTATAGAAAATAGTGCAATAATTAATAAATAATAATACAAGAATAAACTCTGTTTCATGTCCTCACAACTGTAAGCCTACTCTGCCCCATCCTGTGTTCTGTCCCAGCTCAGTAAATACAGTGACCTCAGGGGCCTCAGAGACCATGAGGAACTCTCGTGCCCTTACCACTAGTTGTCGCTCTGTGAGGCTCCAGACCTGCCTTCAGTTCTACCATGATTAGATTCTCCAGTCCAGAGGGCTTCCACATGTCACAGAGGTTCTGAAAATAGCTGGACCTGTTTTAAACCAGAATGGCCCTGAGAAAATGAGGACTTAGAGGGCTCAGACACATTTCAAACGGAAGACCTGGCTCTAAGGACCTCCCAAGATGTGGGAAGATGCTGACCTTCCAAAGTTTCATCCAGGCATCTGGAGACTGACCTAAGATAGCCAGCCTTTGAGAGGCCATCTCCATGTTCACCGTTTCACCCTGTTGGTAAAGGCGGAGAAGTCTGCTCTCGGACACACAGTACCTCCCAGGGCCTTCAGACTTGCCCTGCCCTGTGAATCCTTTAGCGCCACCCGCAGTCCCTCCCCTGGTCTTCTCCTGCTTTCTAGTCAAGAAGAATTCTACCCTGCTCTTTCCTCCTCGTTTTTGGATAGTGGTGGGCCTTTGTTCCATCATGTGATTCTCTGAGTGGATCACACACCTAGAACATTACCCAGAAACCTCTATTCTTGTGTACCCTTTCTCTTGACTTTTCTGTTCTTGATTCTGAGACATTTCCCTCCTTTTTAACCCCACCCCACATTTCATTAAGTAAAGGGAGGAAGTGGAAGGAAATTACATTTTTGTGCTCCTTCCGGTGGCAGGCACAGTGGAGGGTCTTCGTGGACACGGACTTATTTATCCTGCACACGGTCCCTGATAGGAAAAGAAAGTCAGAGAATTTAAGGATTTCACTGAAGTCATCAGCTACCAAGTGCTATGGGAGAGTAAGGATTTGAACCCAAGAACTTATGGTTCCAAAGCCACTACCGGTTCCTTTTCTGGTACACAAAGCAGCATCTGCAAAGAAAACTAATAGCTGTAGCTTTAGACCCTCGGCTGAAAAGCGATATAAAATTCTTCACATGTGGCAGCTCAAATTAGTCTCTTCCCTTTAAAAGACAAATTTCACAATGCAAACAGACACTTCCTCTTGCCAGAGAGAGACGGGGCATTCTGGACACTGCTCCACGCTTCCCTGTTCGGCTGCGTCACAACCGAGGTCTCCTGACAATTTAAGGTGTTCTCACAAGTTACGATACATTTCATATCGAATCTATGCCTTCTAAAGTCAAACTAAAATGAGATTAGACCCAAAGCAGTCTTTTGAAGATAAAATAAATAAAAAAGAAGAAGCAGCCTCCATTGCCCACTTTGGGGGAAGATTTGCCTGTGTCTCAAAATTCAACAGTATCAGTAAGTTTGGGATGCTCAAGTGGTGTGGGTCTGACATACACCTCTAAGGGCCAGAGTTTCAATGTTGCATTTGTTTTCCAGAAAAAAAGAGCTCAGCATAAAATTCAGCTAATAGTGAGGTTTTGTTGGGGGTTTTTGCATAATAAAAGTCGTAACTGAGCAACATTAGCCACAGACACTCCTCCCCATAAATCCATGGAGACACTGTGAAAAACATTTCAGGGAAATCCAAACCCCAAGTCGTCTTTGGCAGAGGGTAATGTGCCATGATGGTCGCTAAACGAAGGGAATGCTGAGTAGCTGCTCACAAAGCAGCATCTGCAAGGAGAACTAATAGCTGTGGCTCCAGGCCCTCAGCTGAGAAGCGATACAAAATTCTTCACATGTGGCAGCTCAAATTAGTCTCTTCTCTTCAAAAGACAAATTTCACGATGCAAACAGAAACTTTAAATCATACACTTTTGACTTAGTAATCCTACTCCTGAGAATTTATCTCAAGATTTCCTCAAGTCATAAGAATAAGAGTACAATACATATTTCTTGAGTCATAAGAACAGGAAAACTATACATAGGTATGTAGCAGCATTGTTTGTAACTATGGAAAACTGGAAATACCCTAATTTTTTTTAAATAAAGGAAAGACTTAGTACATTTTGGTATCTTAAGTCTTTGAGATATATGCAGCTACTAAGAATACGGCCACAGTGTGCAAACAAGGACAGGGTGTTTCGTGAGGAGCACAGAACAGAGAAATGCAAGTACGCAGCGGTTACAGACACGTGGAAATGCATTACACAGTCAAAGACTAGAAGGGCACATAGGCAAAAACAGTTATGTTAGCATGATGAGGTCACAAGGTTTTAACATTAAAATTTTCTTTTGTAATGGCCATATTCCATTTTGGGGGATTTTTCTCTTTGTTTTTCCAGCTGAAACTTATATAAAATTATTTCTTAATTATTTTTGGATTGGGAGGTTATTTTACAAAGGGATATTCCAGCCACATGTGACATATAGAGAATTACTAGTTCACAAATACTAATGCTGTTGTTTTAATTTGCAGTGAAGGGAATTTGGCTACAAAGCAGGTTGTGTTTCTTCAGAGACCAGTTATATGGAATTCAGCGGCTCAAACACCAGAAGTGAGTAAGGCTGTTACTTTATGAACTGAGTGTTATATTGAACCATTTAATCCTGGAACTCTCGTTTTAATTCTAAATGGGGAATACAGATGGGGAAGTGTGGTTTGGATATGGAAATAGTCTTCTGAACCAACATAGAACAAGGGAAGTATGCAGGCAGCCCAGCAACACGAGGCAGTTCTGAAGGGGATCAGAACATACCAGCTCAGAACATGCTACTTTGGAAGAAGGGTTATTTTGAGCAGAAAGCGATTAGGAAACAGCAGACACAGGAGGAGCACTCCACCCTCCTCCTTTCTGAGAAAAAGCAAGGCATGAATTTCTCTTTATAAAGTGACATCAACTTCCACTTGTAAAGTCAGCTCCTGCTCCTGTACCAGGAGAGAAGACAGTCAGCAGAGGTGACTGTCACTGGGGACAGCTGACCTGAGTCTGCGTGAACAGACCTGCTGAAGTGAGCACTGTCTTCCCCTAGTTTCCCCACATCCTTACCTTCCCACATTGTCTTCCCCTGGGAGCCCACACCCCTTCTCCTTAGTCTGGCCACTCCTCTACAGCGCCTCGGCCTTCGTTAAAGCGGTGCCTCAGCTCCTGGGGGAGCTACCTCTGGGTTTTCACTTCCTCTCTGTGAAGCCCCCATGCACATCCAAAATAAGCTTTTTCTTCTGTTAACCTGTCCCCTGCCAGTTAAATTTGTAGGCCCCAGTCACTGGGCCTAAGAAAGTAGAGGACGTTTTCCCTCCTTCCAGCTCTAAGTTTTGTGAGTGGACGTGCGGAACCCTGCAACAGATCTGTGCGATCTTGTCTGTCGTGACCTCTGTCAGTACTTTCATACTGTCTCCTCAAGAGCATCCATTTTCAACTTGGTATAGTTCCCTTTTCTGCATGTTGTCCATGTAAGAGACGTCCAAACCTGTACAGACTTTTTACGAGTTTATCTGAGCCAAACTGATGACACTTGCTGGGAAGCAAAATCTCAACAGATTGAGAAAAGGCTCCAGAGAATGGAAATTTTGCAGCTTATTTTATATGTTACAGTCAAAGAAGGAGGCATGAGGAGGGTTATGAGTCATTCAGTGGAGGTAGATCAGGGAGGTGCAAGAAAGCAAAGCAGGGAAGACTCTGAGGTTGGATAAAGGGTAAAATGGAGAGACTCGTGCTTCTTTTACATCGGCGGGCACGGGACAGTTGCCAATGGGCATTCACAGCACACGGAGATGGTGTGTGGGCAAGAAGATAGCAGAGAGGGGTTCCAAGGTCTTGTGCTCCGGTGGGAGACTGCGCCCTGAGGGGTCTGGAGAGGAAGGGGAGTTACTCAGACATTCCAAAGGTGTGCTATTTTAGACACAAAAAGACAATAGACAGGCTCGGGTAAGGTGAAGACTGACATTTGTCAAGGAAGTTACCAGCCTACACATGACTACCCACCATGACCTGCTTTTCATTAAGAAGTTTTCACTTTAAACCACCCTCTTGTGGTTGCTCTCAGTCTCTGAGTTTGTAAGGCCACCACTCAGGCCTCCCCTGAGCCTACCAGGTTTAGTGTGTGGCCCCTTTTTTGTCCACAATATTAAAAAATACTGTTTTAGAAAACATTAAAGGTTTTAAACTAGCAAAGCTAGACTAACAGTATACAGGGTAGAGCAAAAGTGGTAGATTTAGAGTTGTCTGTATGGAAAATAATGTAATAGTCTATCAATAATAATACAAGAATAAATTCTGTGCTTTGCACACTCACAACTGTAAACCTACTTCTGCCCCACCCTGTATATAATAACGCCATGCTAAGATATCTCACATTAATTCAAAAAAGAATCTTTCAATTAAAAAAATGAATGAAAGCACCCAGCTGGCTTAACAGCTAAGCAGGTGGAGAGGTAGAAGGGTGAGCAGAAAGACACCTCCCTGTAGCGGGAAAGCAGAGCCAGCAAGTACACAGACAATAGAAAGGCCACATAGGAGCCCCTGTGCGTGTGCATGTGGATGAGCACGCACATACACACACACACACCACCTCCAGTGAAGATGGCTCACATTCACAAGTTCATTAGGAAATAAATTCTGTCAAAAAGAATCAAGGGTGGGTATATGTCAAGAACGGCTAGAAAAAGTTTTCATTCTTCTTTCCCCTCACCCAGAGCAACTTTGCGCCATGCCACAGCCTTTTCTCTAAAAACAAAAAAGCTCTCTACAAATAGTCATCATTTCTGAGGAAAGAGCAGCAGAACTGACAGCCTCTTGAGATTGCTGACCGAGGGTCACGGAGCTGGTGTGCGTGAGGCTGATAAGAACCAAAATCCTGCCTCCACACAGTCTCTCCAACTCAGTTCTCTGATTCTCTGAAATATTTAGGCCCTTTTTGTTTAACTTTAAATACTATTTAGTAGTCTAGTGGTAGTTTTTCTTTAGGTAATCTTTATATGTGCACTCACTGTAATATAAAGTTACTGGCCCATTTATATGGAACAGCTTGTATCAATGAGAAGCTCAGGAATATTTATAGCTTAGAATTCTGCTTCTAAGTAGATTTACTATTTCTTCCTTTGACAGGGTTTCACGTTCCTAGGAAGAAATCTCAGGATACTGAGATTATTTCAGGCAGAACATGTAGGTGGTTCTGTCTTCAGCTGAAGTAACTGAGAGCTGTAACAGAAAACTAACTTGTACATTCTTTTCATTTTCTTCAGTGAAAACAGTTTGTTATTTTACCTCGAAAAGGTAGTGGTATTATTGGAAAAGTAGACTATTAATATCCCATAGAGCTGATTTAGCTATCTCATATGTGTTTTGTGACAGTTATATTTATGATCAGCCTTGAAAAACTTCATGTGGTTGTATGTGCCCATGGCACAATTCTTTGCTTGTACCTTGAAGTCAGTTGTTGTTTGGGAGAGGCTGATGAGGGAATTGCTAATTTTCAAAGTTTTTTCAAAGAATTTTTTGAAGGTGTATATTTATAAAACCAGTTGGTAGATACTTAATGCATTACAACTGTTTCCCTGGGATTGTCAATGAGTTTTCATTAAAATGATAAATTTCATGGGCTAGGAGAAACTGATATTACAATTGGACACTTGAAAAGAAATTTCTTCCTTCTACTGAGACTAATGTCAAGATGTATAAGGTTTTCCGTATCCAACTGCACTCAACATAGAACAGTACTTTCATATTAAACAAATCCATTGCATGCCCCTGTTTGGGGGAGGAATTGAGAATTTCATAATGAAGTATATTGTTGGAATTTTCTTCTTTTGAAGTTACCAATACCTTTCCTTTTGAAATTTGTTTTGTATTTCACAGATGTTATATGTAATATTCTAGGTAGCTTAGAAGTTTGGAACATGGAAAATGTCAATCCAAAATATTTATACCTCCATTTACTGCTTTAGTTTTCTTTCAACTATTGAAAAATAGTTTGTTTTAGTAAAACTAAAAGCTTTTAGAAAAAAATAGGAGAAAATTCTTCATGCATTGGGGCTAGGAAAGAGTTCCTTACACATAACACCAAAAGCACAATGTATAAGATAAATTATAAATTAGATGTTATCAAAATTAGCAACCTTGCTCTGCTAATAACAAAAGAAAATGAAAAGACAAGCTACAGACTTGAAGAAAAAAAACTTGTAAATCACATGTATGACAAAGAACTTGTATTTAGACCGTATCAAGTACTCTCAACACTCAACAGTAAGAAAAGAAACAACCAGTTACAAATACTTAAAAGGCTTGGATGCCTCATCAGTGAGGATATGTAGGTGAGAAATAAGCACATAAAAAGACACATAAATCATTGGCCACAAGGGAAAAGCCAATGAAAACCATGATGAGATACTACCAAACACCTATTAGAATGACTAAAATAAAAAATACTGACAATACCAAGAATTGGCAAGGCTGAAGACCAGCTGGGACTCTCATGCACTCCTGGTGGGACTGCATAATGATACAGCCACCGTGGAAGACAGTTCGGCGGCTTCTTCCAAAATTAAACATACACTGACCGTATGACCCAGCCACCCCACTGTTGGGTGCTAGAAAAATTACAACTCATGTTCACACAAAAACATGTACACAAAAATGTTCATAGCAGTACTATTTATAGCCCCCAAGAACTGGGAACAATCCAACCATCTTCCACAGGGGAATGAACAAACAACTGCATTACATTCACACAACACAGCACTACTCGGAGAAAGGGAGATGCACACGATGACTTGGGTTAAGGCACCCTGATCAAAAGAAGCCAGTGTTAACAGGTTACAGACTGCACCATCCCATTTATGAGACATTCTCCAAAAGACAAAACTATGGTGTGGTGAACAGATTAGCGGTTGCCAGGGATTGGGCGTTAGGGAAAGTTTGGGGGGATAATGGAATTGTTCTGTGTCCTGCTTGTGGTCACACAAATCTGTACACAGGAGATAAAATACATCGAACTATACATCGAACTTACATTTTATGTAAGATGATTTAAGAGTTAAATTTAAAAGATTGCTTGCTTTACAAGTCACACAGACTCCAGTTTCTGTCTTTGTCCCTCAGAAAAGACTATCCTTGAGTAATGGGCTTCTTATGAAGTGTGCTGAGCTTGTCAGCCTTTCTTCCCTCTGCACGAGGCTGTGTAGTGTAGTAAAGCAAGGTTCTTTTTGTTGTGCTTTCTGTTGTCTATTTTCATTTTTCTTTATTTTGGGGAGAGCCCTCTAATGGATTCAGGAAGTGATCCATGCTGAGTAGGGTAAGACACTCAGACCAGGATTTTACCTCCATCTCTTAAATATTGACAGCTTTTCTTACAAGATCTCCTGGCTGAACTTTATTTCTTTTGAAGATTAAAGTAAAATTCATCATAGTTTTTAGTACCTAAAAAGTCTCCATTTCAGTTCAATTCCCTAGCCTATTTCCCTCTGAACCAAAAGGTCATTTACAAGTATTGAGTTTCCGCTGACTTGGAGTAGGGTTTCCTGTGTGCGTGCACACCTGCACGCTGCATCCGCCAGTCTCTGAGCTCCCTTGTCCTCATCTGCAGAAAATGCATATTAGCGCCCCCCACAGGGCCGCAAGGGGGATTCAATTAGAAAACACGAGGAGGGCTCAGTGCAGGGCCTCTTCAGATGAAATATTGCTTTTTTTCCATAGGAAGATGTTTCTATGTTAAATGATTTAACACACCTAAACTCTGAGAAGAAACTGAAGAAAAATCCAGAATTCCTAACAACCCTCCAGCCAAAAGTTAACCTTCAGCTTGTATATAGAAATATAATGTATTAATGTTTTCTGAACTTCAAAAATGCATATATGTAAAGCAAATATGACAAAATATTAATAAGGGTTAAATTAAGTGGTAAGTATATGAGCATTCATTGTACTATCCTTTAAACCTAAAATTTTTCATTATTGGAAAGTTGGAAAATTAAGCTGAAAAGCATTAGTCACCAACAACTTTTTCCTGCTAGTTATTAATTAGTGACTGACTAGTTGCCATCACAACACAGTGCCGAAAAGACCCACAGAGAATGATTTCTCATTCTGACGGTCTCTTTCCTGGAATGGTCTACAGATGGGCAGGCACAGGAAGGCAGAGTGTGGCTCTGCGTCGTGACTGGTCAGGTCTGCCCCACTGGACATTTGGCTTCTGCCTGTGGACCAGAGCGGCTGCCACACTGTTGCCATGTCCAGCCAGCAAGAAACAGTCATAAGGACTTCCAGGCGTGCTTCTACAGCTCTGACCCCCAAGTCACAGACTTAGCTCTGCTCACAGCCCATTGGTCTAAACTTATTCATGTTGCCACAGGCATCTGTCAGGGAGGCTGGGAAATGTAATCTGGGCACCCATGAGCTGGCACCACAGTGAAATACCACATGCCCTGCTAAAACTGACAGGGCAGGGGTGGGGAGGATTTCTGATACTAAAAGAAAAATGAAGAGAATAGGTGCCAGGAGATAGTTCAATTTTAATGGCTCCAATTTTACATATCAATATATGTATATTGATACAGATGATGTATATTATAGAATTGTACACCTGAAGCCTATAAAATTTTATTAACCAATGTCACCCCAATAAATTCAATAAACAAAATTTTAAAATAATACCTATCTAAAAGTGAATAATATCATCTTATTTTGGAAAATACCCAATTTTTGCTAAGAACATTCCCATTCAGTATGTGAAAGTTGGCCTGTGTTGTCTGATATACAATAGGAATTTATTGCAAAATTTACCTTTAGCCCTGGTGCAGGCGAGGGAGGGAAGATCCAGGCAGCCAAATGCTCCCAGGCACTCTGTCCTCCCATTTTCAGTCCGTCAGCATTGAGAGGTTGTTCAAGAGTGAGTGCATTCTCTATGCACATGGGGAAGGGAGCCAGTGGCCGGGCTTGAAAAAGGGGCCCCGTCTGGCAGTACCTGTCAGCACTGCCTGCAGCCCAAAGGGATCCTCACTGGCCAGCGTCCCAGCACCATGAGAACGTGCCATGAGGCTGGGCCTTTGTTGAAGTAGGACCCATTTAGATTCCGTGCCCTTAAACTTGCCCAAGGACTCTAGTAACACTCCTTTGCAGGCAGCACGCTGAGGGCCGCATCTTCCTGTACCAACCACGTCATAAACAGGGGTTATGTTCCATAGGAGTCCAGTTTAATAAAGCTGTTTGCTTTATATATTTGCTTTAGATCTAATATATTTAATATATATTTAATAAAGCTCTTTGCTTTATATATTTGCTTTGCAAACCAGTAGAAAATACTTTTGTATTTTATATAGAACAGTTCAACAAGCCTGTAAGTTAGCAAACCTTTGTAAGACTAGCCTGGGCATCTGACTTCTGTTTTTTCTTTTCTAAGAATTTTATAATTTAAAAAAAAAGAATTTTATAATTTTAACTCTTACGTTTAGGAAAGTGTAATCCCAGTTCCCAAATAACATATAAATGAACTTTCAGTAAACAAACTCTGTTTTTTTAATTTAAATTATACTTTAGTTTATGCTATTACAGTTGTCCCAATTTTTTTCCCCTTTGCCCCCTCCACCCAGCACCTGTCACTCCCTCTAGCAATCCCCACACTGTTGTCCATGTCCATGGGTCATGCATATGTGCTCTTTGGCCACTATATTCCCTATGCTGCACTTTACATCCCCGTGACTATTCTGTAACAACTATTTACAGAATAGTTTGTAAATCTATTACAATAGTTTGTAAAATAGTTTGTAAATCATTCATTTCATTCATCTTCACTTCATTTCTCACTTTGTACTTCTTAATGCCATCACGTTTTTTTGCCCATCCTCCTACTCCCCTACCATCTAGCAACTATCAAAACATTCTCTGTATCTATGATTCTGTTTTTCTTCTGCTTGTTCATTTAGTTTGTTTTAGATTCTATTATTGATAATTATGCATTTATTGCCATTTTATTGTTCATATTTTTTAATCTTCTTCCTCTTCTACAAGAAGATCATCTAACCTTTCATATAATACTGGTTTGGTGATGATGAACTCCTTTAGCTTTTTCTTTGTCTGGGAATCTCTTTAACTACCCCTTCATTCTAAATAACAGCTTTGCTGGGTAGAGTAATCTTGGTTGTAGGTCCTTGCTTTTCATCACTTTGAATATTTCTTGCCTGTCCCTTCCAGCCTGCAAAGTTTCATCTGAGAAATCAGTTGACAGTCATATGGGAGCTCCTTGTAGGTAACTGTTTTTCTCTTGCTGTTTTTAAGATTCTCTGGTAACCTTTGACATTTTAATTATGATGTGTCTTTGTGTGAGCCTCTTTGGGTTCATCTTATTTGGAACTCAATGCTTTTTGGGCTTGTATGTCTATTTCCTTCACAAAATTAGGGAAGTTTTCTGTCATTATTTTTCAAATAGGTTTTCAATTTCTTGCTCTCTCTCTTCTCCTACCAGCACCCTCATTATGTGAATGTTGGAATGCTTGTAGTTGTCACAGAGGCTCCTCACACTATCCTCATTTTTTTGTATTCTTTTTTTTTCTTGTTGTTCTGATTGGGTGTTTTTTGCTCCCTTATATTCTAAATAGCTTATTTGGTTCTTGGTTTCATTCATTCTACTGTTGATTCTCTGTAAATTGTTCTCCTTTCAGGTAGTGCATCCTTCATTTCTCACTGGTTCTTTTTTATGGTTTCCATGCTTTTTTTATACTGTTGATGTTCTCACTAAGTTCACTGAGCATCCTTACAACCAGCGTTTTGAACTCTGCATCTAGTAGATTGCTTGTCTCCATTTTGTTTAGTTCTTTTTCTGGAGTTTTGTTCTATTCTTTCATTTGGGCTCTGTTTCTTTGTCTCCTCATTTTTTGGCTGCCTCTCTGTGTTTCTATGTATTAGGTAGAGCTACTACAACTCCCTGGCTTGGAAATGTGGCCTAATGTAGTAGGTGTCCTGTAGAGTCCAGTGGCACAGCCTTCCCATCACCCAAGCTTGGTACTCCAGGTGTGCCCACTAGGTGGGCTGTGTACACCCTCCTCTTGTAGTTAAGCTTTGATTGCGGTTGGAAGGTGAATGAGAGGGATTTACCCAGGCCCACCAATGCAAGAATTGCCTGTGACCACTGAACACAAAACACAGATCACCATGGAGGATCAGCTGTGCAGGGTCCCACTCCCCAGAGCAAGACTTACTTCAGCAGGGCCCTGGTTCCTGCTTAGTCCACCCCTTGAGTGTGTCACTTGTGGAAGTGGTTAGGTAATAGTGCTCTGACATGGTCTGTAGCTGCCCCCTGAGTGTGCAGGCTCTGGGGCCTCCCAGAAGGTGCAGGCCAAGGTCAGCCACCACCTGTGTTCTATCTGGGGCCACCCAGCATAAGCTGCAAAGTGATCTGCAGTCAGTCACTACTTATAGGGCTTGGAGGTGCCCAAACAAGTTCAAGCTGTGAACCAAGGCCAGCTCCTGCTAGAGCCAGGCCTGGAGCCACTTAGCAATAGGTACAGGATGTGCTGAGGCCAAATGGTGCTCGTCTGAGAGAATTTAGGAAACCCTGAAGCATGAGCCAGGACAAGTCATGCGTATGGAAAAGCCACTGAAAACAGCTTGGGGAGGGGGGGGCAAGCCTTGGGGAATAACCAGGAAAGGGCAAACAAAGTGAACCAGGTTGATGGAGTCTCAGATATGGTGCCCACTTGCCCACTCTGTTGGAGGAGGGCTCAGAAAAGGAACAGTGGCCTCTGTCAGCACTTCTGTCTGGGAATAAACTGCCCCCCAGCTCTTGCACTGATGCCAGACACTTCAGTTCCTCCCCATATGTCTCTGGTGCCTTTTAATCTGCTGCCTCCATGCTGGAGTTCAGAGGGAGTGAGTTCGAGTAAGTCTGTGTGGGGGCCTTTTAAGAGGAACTGCCTGGGACTCTAGCACTTTGTCTTCCACAGCCTCAAATCCCACTGGTTTTTATAGGCAGAAGTTATGGGGACTTCTCTTCCTGGCACTGGAACCCTGGGCTGGGGGGCCTGGTGAGGGGCTGGGACCCCTCGCTCCTGAGATATCCCTCCCAATTTTTATCTGCCACACAAGGGTGTGAGGCGTGCCTGTTACACATCTCCATCCCTCCTACCAGTCACAGTGTGGTTTCTTCTTCCATTCCATAGTTGTAGGACTTCCACGCAGCTTTATTTCTGGCCGTTCTGTAGCTCAGCTGTGATTTTGACGTTGTCCTGCGAGGAGGCGAGCCGAGCTGTGTGTGTCGGTGCTGCCATACTGAACAGTAATCCCTGTTTTCTCACAAATAAACTCTTTGTAAACTGGGAAATGACTGTGCTTTTTAAATTTATCACTTTTATTTATCTTCTAAAATTTTATCTCTATCTTTTTTTAATTTATTCATTTCCATTTTCTGTACCTGAAAGTACATGACCACATTCTAATCTACGTCATGTTTTCAGTACTAAGGAAGCCCCTGTGAAGAAACCTCATCGGAATCTGAATGTGCACGTGTTCAGCTGCCACAGTTCTCTCCCTGACCTTTCCTTCTGTTGACTTAGACATCTTACTCTCATGTCCTTGGCAGAGACCTTGTCCTCCTCTTTATTCTGAACTGCACCAAGAACACTGTCAGCCTTCAATAAATATTTCAAAGCAAAAACACCTGCAGCTTATCAAACAGTGTGCAGAATGGGCTCGTCCAGGGACTCAGCGTCCTCAGCCCACCGCAAGCCCCCAACCCCATCAGGCAGGAGCAGTTTGTAGCAGGACGAGGAGAGGGGTCTGCCTGACCCAGGAGGAAGCTCCAGGCCTAAGCTCCATCTGAATTACCTGTGACTCTTCTGTGCTGCCCATTCTTCAGTGAAATGGGTGTGGGGTGGCCCCAGTGACCCCTTTTTGTTGTTCAATCCCAAGTACACCAAGAAGAAAGATGGGATCTTGAATGTATTCTACCCTGCCTTGTTCCACAAAGTGTGACCTCAACAGGTTTCTGTCCTGTGAAAGGGGGGGTGCTTTTTCCGCTGGGGCAAGAGAGAATGTGAAGGGCTCTGAGCCAGCCCTCGAGATGGGCGGGACTTTGAAGAGAAGCCAGAAAAGGGCATTTCGGGCAGAGAATAGCATATGCTAGATCAGGGGGGCAGGAAAGCACCCATGTTTTTAACCCCTGGTGCCAATCTCTGTTTCAGAGGAAAGCCAGCCGGCAACTAAAAGGTGAAGATAGGAACAAGGTCACCAGTAGGAGCATCAGACTAGACACGGCCACGTCCCAACCTGCAGAGAACAGAAGCCCACCTGCGGAGGGCCTGCTCTCCCCGGGAGAGTGCTGGCTGAAGGAGAGACCGGCACAGTGCAGCAGCTTCTCCGGGTTCAGCAGCAGCGACAGCGTCCTGCGGGAATTTGAGGACGGACCCTTTGACCAGGAAGACGGGGTGACTCAGGTCACATGTATGTGAGCTGCACAGCAATGCAATAGAAGGCCCTGTACATGCTTATTAAATAACTGCCAGCTGACGTGATTGTATTACTGTATCTGCATTTATGGGATAGTTTGAATTCTTCCAGGCTCAGGCTTCCTTCTAATCTTGGACAACTTTGGCTCAACCTCCCAGACAAGGAAGAATAACCAACACATTTGTAAATTTAGAATCATGTTTACACTGTTCCCAAATTTAAAAAAAAAAAAAACATCTGTTTAAACAGATGTCTCATTAGGTTATTAACTGATAATCTACTTCATTTTCTCCTGAATGTACAAGGTATAATTTCCTACAATTCCTGGTAAGAAGAGTAAGTATCTCAACCAGTATTTTGCCTAATTAGAAAGATCTCAGGAAGTTAGAGTCTTACACAAACTGAAAAATAATGCCCGCCCCCCTCACACACACACAGGGCTAATAATGAAATCCCTATTTCCTGACTATAACAATAAATCCAAATTTTGTCTTTAACCATGGAATGTATAAACAAAACAAACCCTTATTTTTAAAAATATTCTTTGAAAAAACATCTTCTTGGTATGTCTTTGCTTTTAAAAGGTCACCACGTTACTGACCCGGTACTGACACACTGAGTGTAAGCTCTGTCGTTTCTAACAGCCCAAAGTAGGGAGAGCAAAGCAGCTTTCCTTACACTCAACACAGGAAGGACCCGATCTCAGTATTTAAAAATCTCAGTTCATAGGAAGAGTTCATTTTACTTCTCTTATTGCAAAGAGTATGAAAAGGGAAAATATCAACTCTGAGTGGAAACTGAAGTCCCATTTACACCTGTCTAGATTTGAATGACGCTTTCATTTCGATGGCTGCGCCAGGAGGAAGGTGGAAGCCCAAAGTTCTCCATCCTGGGGGTGGTATGTGCCCGCAGCACACACGTTGGGCCTGCGGACCCGGCGGTCCCGCCTCCGCCGCTCGTGCGCTGCCACAGGGGCGCTTCTGCCTTGCCCAGCCTTTATCAGGCAAAGATTAAAATTCTACAAAATAGAAGGTTTTCATTGTTCTATGAAAGCCTTACTTTGAAATATGGGAACCTTCAAGTAAATTAAACTGACTTTGCCGTTTATGAATTCAACATATTATATAATTTTATTACCATTGGTGTTGACATTATAAGGTCACTTGAATAATAAAATGTCATGTGTTATTGGGCTATCGTTTTATTGAACACAAACACAATATATTTTACATATTTATGTATTACATGTTATCAAATATATAGTATAACTAACTAGGCCGATCTCCATGAATTGTGGATAAGATTAACATGGTATTATTCCAATTGTACCATGAGGAAGCATTACCTTTATAAGTACAAAAAAATTGTAAGGCCCCGGCTGGTGTGGCTTAGTGGATAGAGTGCTGGCCTGTGAACCAAGGGGTCACTGGTTCAATTCCCAGTCAGGGCACATGCCTGGGTTGCAGGCCAGGTCCCCAGTGGGGGCACATAAGAGGCAACCACACAGTGATGTTTCTCTCCCTCTCTTTCTCCCTCCCTTCCTTTCTCTCTAAAAATAAATAAGTAAAATCTTTAAAAAAAATTTTTAATTTAAGAATATTCTGCTCAGAATTATTCTGTGAAATGGCCATTAACACTGTTTACAAAAATGTTTTTTGCTTTGTAGATGAACCTAAGTTCCATATTCAAAAGCTGGTGAGTTTTTGGTAGAAACAAGCATGACTTCTGCAGCCCACAAAATGCCATGAATTATGAAACACAGAAAAGATACTCAGAAAAAGCAAACAGCTTTTCCCAAGGCCAGGGTCTACAAAAGGCAGAGACTCCTACATCATTATGTCGGTACACAGAAGGGATCTGAAGTAAAAGCAGAGATACAAATTTATGCTTGCCCTGACTGGTGTGGCTCAGTGAAGTGAGTGCCAACCGGTGGACTAAAAGGTTGCAAGTTTGAGAGGCAAAAGATCGCTGATTCTCTTGCACATCATGTTTCTCTCTCTCTTTCTCCTTCCTTTGCCCTCTTTCTAAAAATAGAGTTTTGGCCAAGATGGAGGTGTAGGTAGATACACTTCACTTTCTTGCACAACCGAAAGAAGGATAACAAACAATTTAAAAAAAGAAAACAACCAGAAATGTCAGAAAACCGAGATGTATGGAAGTCCAACAAGCAAGGAGTCAAAGAAGAAATATTCATTCAGACCAGTACGAGGGGCGGAGATGAGCAGCCAGGCAGAGGACTCACAACAAGGCAGCAGCTGGTGGACAGGGCAGTTCTACTCTCAAGTGCAGATAAACTGGGGAACAACTGGGGAGCGAGACAGACTGTGCAACCCAGGGGTTCCAGTGCCGAAAAATAAAGCCTCAAAATCTCTGACTGAAAACACCTGTGGGGGTTGAGGTGGCAGTGGGAGAAACTCCCAGCCTCACAGGAGAGTCTATTGGAGGGGCCAACATGGTCATTGAACAAACACAAGCCCACTCACCCAGGAATCAGCACTAGGGAAGCACCTGAAAGGGTACAGTTCGATTATGGAAAGCAGGGAAAGTGACTGAAAACGGGGTGAGAGTCAAGCAAGCAGCATTGTTCTCTCTCTGACCCCTCCCCCACATACAATGCCACAATGCAGCAAAGTGGGTTTCCCCGCCCTAATGAATACCTAAGGCTCCACCCCTTACAACATAACAGGTGCACCAAGACAAAGAAATATGGCCCAAATGAAAGAACAGATCAAAGCTCCAGAAAACAATACAACTAAGCAACAAAGAGATAGCCAACCTATCAGATGCACAGTTCAAAACACTGGCGATCAGGATGCTCACAGAATTGGTTGAATTTGGTTGCAAATTAGATGAAAAAATGAAGGCTACACTAAGTGAAATGAAGGAAAATACACAGGGATCCAACAGTGATGGGAAGGAAACTGGAACTCAGATCAATAGGGTGGACCAGAAGGAAGAAAGAAACATCCAACCAGAAAAAAATGAAGAAACAAGAATTCAAAAAAAAAAATGAGGAGAGGCTTAGGAACCTCCAGGACATCTTTAAACATTCCAATATCCGAATCATAGGGGTACTAGAAGGAGAAGAGGAAGAACAAGAAATTGAAAACTTATTTGAACAAATAATAAAGGAGTACTTCCCCAATCTGGCAAAGGAAATAGACTTCCAGGAAGTGCAGGAAGCTCAGAGAGTCCCAAAGAGGTTGGACCCAAGGAAGCATACACCAAGGCACATCATAATTACATTACCCAAGATTAAAGATAAGGAGAGAATCTTAAAAGCAACAAGAGAAAAGGAGACAGTTACCTACAAACCAGTTTCCATAAGACTATCAGCTCATTTCTCAAAAGAAACCTTGCAGGCAAGAAGGGGCTGGAAAGAAGTATTTCAAGTCATGAAAGGCAAGGACCTACATCCAAGATTACTCTATCCAGCAAAGCTATCACTTAGAATGCAAGGGCAGATAAAGTGCTTCCCAGATAAGGTCAAGTCAAAGGAGTTCATCATCACCAAGCCCTTTTTTTTTTAAGATTGTATTCATTTATTTATAGAGAGGGGGAAGGGAGAAAGTGAGGGAGAGAAACATCAGTGTGTGGTTGTCTTTTGAATGTCCCCAACTGGGGAGGTGGCCCACAACCCAGGCATGTGCCCTAATTGGTAATCGAACCAGTGACCCTTTGGTTTGCAGGCCAGTGCTCAATCCACTGGGCCATACCAGCCAGGGCAACCAAGCCCTTATTATATGAAATGTTAAAGAGCTGTATCTAAGAAAAAGAAGATAAAAAATATGAACAGTAAAATGACAACAAACTCAGTTATTAACAACTGAACCTAAAACAAAAACAGAAACTAAGCAAACAACTAGAACAGGAACAGAATCACAGAAATGGAGATCACATGGAGGGTTATCAGTGGGGGAGTGGGTGGGGAGAGAGGGGGAAAAGGTACAGAGAATAAGTAGCATAAATGGTAGGTAGAAAATAGACAGGGGGTGGTTAAGAATAATGTAGATGTAGAAGCCAAAAAAATATATGACCCATGGCATGAACTAAAGGTGGTGGGGGGAATGTGGGTGGGAGGAGGTGTGCAGGGCAGAGGGGAATAAAGGGGGAAAATGGGACAACTGCAATAGCATAATCAATAAAATATATTAAAGAAAAATCTTGGGATGATTCGGGCAGAGGATCTCAGACGGTGCAGAGCAGCAGATGGCTGTGCCAGGGCCTGGGATCAGGGAGTGCAGATGGGTCCTTATCAGTAGGTATAGGGTTTCACAGGCATTGGGAGAGAACAGGCAATAGGGAACTCACACAGTGGAAATTCTTCGCCTGTAGAGGGAAATCTGTTCCTGTCTGTTGCCCTCCACTTCACCTCCTTCACCATCGCATTTCCAGGCCACATTGGCCCCTTTTTGCACTCTGTTCTGAGTAATGGTTTTATTTCTGAGTAAGTATATGATGAGCTCTAAGGTACTGGGGAGCCCTAGAATCTTGCAGATGAGTAGAGGCTGAGAGTGGAAAGAATGTGATGCCTGGGATTTGGAGGGCCCTGCCAGCCAGAAAGGCACACTCCTGCGGCCCCTCCTTCTGCCGCTGGACTCTGTACTTCACAAGCCATAAAGCCTCAGACATGTGACCCCAATCAATATGGTCACATTCTCCTTGATACTATCCTGTCAAACCTGAGCTTTCCACGCTCTACCGATGGGTTCTTCCCACAGTGATTGCACGTTATCTGGGAACTGGTATGTAATTAAAATAATAAGAAATTAAAATAACAAGGACTTAGTCTCTACCCTTGCTCTAAAATTTGGCATCTTATTCAGAAATAGTGAACCCCATTGATTTCACCCATTATCCTCTAAGAACTAGCAAGCTCTTTTTGCAGCATCATACTACATCTCCCCTGCTCCACGCGGTGCTTGAAAAGCCCCTCTTCCTCATTCCAAGCCATCACCACTTATTTTAAATCTTGTTGTATTAATATGTTTAGCTACATACATACATATAGCACCAATGGAAAATCTTCATTGATTGCCAATGGACAGGTTGTGAACATGGCTTAGAAAAAAAATGTGAATAAGCAAAAAGGATATTTTAATAGAGGTCATTGCCAAGACTTATAGCTTCTTTATCTCTAACTAGACATTAAGATTTTTTTTTTACCTCATAGAATTTTAAAACTATAAATTGTAAGATATTCCAAATTTACCTAGGGAGAAATTGAAAATCTATAGTTAAAGATGCACTCTTCCATCATTTATTCCTATCCCTTTGAGGTCACAAACATCACATTTTCTTCGCCCTCCATTAGTCTCATTTCTAGCTTCCAGAAGGCTGTGCTGTTTACATGGTCATACTCTAAAGTTTATTTTCTAATTTACTTCCAAGATCATAAACACAGTCCTTAAATTGCTTCACTGGCTTAACTAGACAAGATGCAAATGTATTCTTACCAGGAGAAAGACTTCTTTTAAAAGAAACCCTTCATGAAATATGTCCTCTGCATTAAAAGCTAAACATTTTTCAATTTATTCACTCAACTGGATCTAGATTATCATAAACTGGATCTCATATTTTATGTAGATCACTCGATGCATAAACAGAGAAGGGCCGAATAACAACCCCGATGTGCAATTGATGCAAAGCAGCACATCTGGGGGGCAGGGAGCACATTTGGGCCCAACTTGAGAAATCCATCAGGTTAGTACTTGGTTGTATAGGAAGCCCTGGGGAAGAATGGGTACATTGTGAAGCTTTTGGTATACTTGTAAATCAGTAGCTAATAAATGCTAAAGGCAAATGGGATTTTAGACAGTTGATGGTTGGCCTATTTTTACATTTAGAATTGTAAGCAGGACAAGGGACTTTTTATAATCAGCCAAAACCACACAGGTGATTAAGATACACTTGGAAATGAATCAGGGATTTTGGAAGTCCCCAAACATCCCTACTAGTGTACTACACACTGAAATACCAAATACTCTGTTAGATGAACAGATTTCACACAACTCCTAACTCTAACCTACTCCCAGGCCTGAATGACTACAATGTTGAGCTCTGGCCCCAAGGAGCAGTTTGGGGCTTACAGAATTGCAACATTCAAGTTAACGTGGGTGTTTTAGAGTGGAGATTACCTGACGGTGTGTGCACCTTTACAGTAACGGCACTACTGAGAAGTTATATGGGTCATACACGGAGAGGAGGTTGGTTTCCTAGGCCCGTCAGACAAACTCTTCTCTGTTTTCACCTCTTCTACATTAACTTCCACCCCCTCAGGGAGTTGAGGCCCCCGCTCTGTACTATTTGTGGGAGATCTGGACAATCATTTAATCACTGTGGCCTTGGTTTGTTGTTTTTTTGGTTGTTTTTGTTTTTTTTACTCTGTAAAACAAGAGAACAAGAAAGGGATGCTTAACGGTGATCCCTAAGATCCCTTTTCTAGTTTGGAGTATGTTTTGCTTATGTTCTTCTCGGAATTTGCTAAGTAAGACCAGCACAATGGAGGCCTCTTAGTTGTGCTAAGAGGTTGCCAACTCTTTAAACTGGGCTCCCCAAATAAAGAAAACCCAAGCCATTCAAGAGTGATGATACAAAGGCTGGATTTAATACCTGTACCGCCCCCAAACAGATAATTATGCTCTTCAGTCTAGAATATGCCAAACACAGCTGGAAAAAAAGTCTGACGGCATCTAAATTACTTTTCCTACCAAGTGCCCTAAAGATTCCAGGCCAGCTGGTACTCATTTCTTTAGAAGAGAAAAACTAGCCTGATTGCTGTGCTCAGTTGGTTGGGCATCATCCTGCAAAGTGAAGGGTCCCAAGTTCGATTCCTGGTCAGAGCACAGGCCTGGGTTGCATGTCAGGTCCCCAGATGGGGCCCAACCAATCAGTGTTCCTCCCTCACATCAGTATTTCTCTCTACTTCTTCCTCCCTTCCCTTTCTAAAAATAAACAAAATTTTAAAAGAGGAAGAACTAAATAGAAATTTCCACCCACACCAATCTAAGGATGCACTTGGAAATTCTGCAATGGCAGCATTATCACTTTGCAAGGAACCAAAACATTACAGACCTGTAAGAATGTACTTGATTTCCTTTAATCAAGTCAAACCAAAATACAAAAGGGTTATCTTGCACGCCACGATTAAGGGTCCTCACAAACAGTATTAGTCTCATAAAACAAGGCTTTTGAATTCCATCAAATTGTGGGACTCAACATGTCTCAAATAGGCTCCCACGTTTAAAAAGCAAAATTCTGGAAGCACAGCTTGTTCGAGACAGAGGGTCAGCTGAGGAGCCACCCCTCTCCCCTGTTTGCAGCATCTCATCGTCCTCAGCAACCCTGGGATAAGCAGATGGTAGGCGCCCAACTCTCTCCTTCCCCTAGGAACTTACCTTAGAGGTGAAATGTCATTGATTTTGCCAGATTTATCTTCCCCTGAGAAAATGCTGGCTACAATTACCATTCACTGGTTTGAGTACCTTTTACCTTATCTCCTGAATTTCCCAGTGGTTTCCAAAACTGATAGCACAACAGAGTCATCCATGAAAAGCTTTGAAAACCCAGGTAAGTCAGAAAGAGACATCACTACTGAAGGCAACATGATGGTGGAAGTGTACACTGGACTGAGGCAGACATGAGCCGAAAAATGCCAGCAGCCACCAGCAGCAAAGGGAGGCAAGGAACACATTCTTCCCTGTGGACTTTAGAGAGAAAGTCCAGAGAACCAGGAAGCTAATTTTAGCCCAGTAACACTGATTTTGAGCTTCTGATCTCAAGAACTTTAAGAACAATATTATATTGTTTAAACCACTAAATCTGTGATAACTTACTACAAAAGACATTGAAAAAGAACAGTCACTAATATGGTATCTCAGCAATCAGAATGCAAGATCTTCAATCTTGTTTCATAAAATGTTTAAAAAACAGAAAGCACCAAATGTTTAATGTGGCTTAAATATTACCCAAATGAAGGCAAGCATCTCTCTGTATATACACCTAGTTTTAAAAACAGACATTTTTTAGGACAGTTAACTAGGACTCGACCCACAAAAATTTAAAAAAAAAAATCTGTTGAATTACTGGACTTAGGTGAAGGCGGTATCTCATTTGCTAGTGCAATAATAACCATACCCAGTTTCCTCATCTCCGGGGTTCCCTTGTTCCTTGGACTCCTCCCAGCCTGTCTCATCTAGGAAGAGGGTAGGGGGAAATACGAGGATAGAATCCTATGGTTTCTACTTGATTCAACCTCTTACTTTTAGAACAGGGTATACAGCATATTTAAAAAATAAATTAACATTTTCTGCCCTGGCTGGTGTGGCTCACTGGATTGAGCACTGACTTGCGAACCAAAGAGTTCCTGGTTCAATTCCCAATCAGGGCACATGCATAGGTTGCAAGCCAGGAACCCATTAGGGGCTACAGGAGAGGCAACCACACATTGATGTTTCCCTCTCTTTCTCCTCCCTTCCCCACTGTCTAAAAATAAATAAGTGAAATTTTAAAACAAAAAATAAATTCACATTTTCTTTTAGATGCTAAGGAAAGTTAAAATATTAAAATCAGCACATGTAAATAGAGAGAATTCTTTCAAATAACCATATTTTATGTCAATGTTCCTTTGACAGCTTCAAAAAAGGCAGAAAATCCCATGATCTGCAACAAACTAGTTATTAAGTAAAAATTTCTCATTGTTATACAAGATACAGATAGATCTCATGAGGTCCACCCAAAATAAAGAGGTAAATACACTATTTATGGAATTATAAACTACCGTTGCCAATGTTTATAGCAGAAATCATATCAGGATATAATACTGATTTCATTTTTTAAAACTGAGCATCTGCCCTGGCTGGCATAGCTCAGTGGATTGAGCGCGGGCTGCGAACCAGGTATCGCAGGTTCGATTCCCAGTCAGGGCACATGCCTAGGTTGCAGGCCATGTCCCCCAGCAACCGCACATTGATGTCCCTCTCCCTCTCCCCCTCCCTTCCCTCTCTAAAAAATAAATAAATAAAATCTTAAAAAAAAAAAAAAGTTAAAAAAAAAAGTGCTAAAAAAAAAAAAAACTGAGCATCTTACTAATTTTGAATGTTGATGCTATAATTAATCCTAGAATCAATATCAGACAATTATATACAATTTTCATGGATGTCATTTCAGGATATCAATTGTATCTTTTTTAGAAATATAGGTTATTATGAAAATTTAGTATTTAAATACATTGTTCTCAGCCCACATAGAATATCCTATAAAGTATGCATACCAAATGTTAAGAGTAAAGTTCCTAAATGTGTCTTTTAGATGAGTAATATAACCCTCTAGTAGTGATTTTCGACCTTTTTCATCTCATAGGATAAACTAATTATTAAAATTCTGCAGCACATCAAAAAATATATTTTTTGCCAATCTGACCAAAAAATGGGTATAACTTTGATTCACTCACACTGGATGGCTATTGTGTTGGCTGTCGTCATTTGACAATCTAAGGGAAAAGAGGTTAGTACCCCTGGTTAGTCAGGTACTGCATAGTTAAAAAAACCTTGTGGCATACCAGTTGAAAATCACTGCTGTTAGTACCGTATTTTTCAGACTATAAGATGTTTTTTGTTTTTTATCTCCCTCCCCCAATTTGGAATTATGGTTGTTAATGCTGCTGTTGAGTTCTGTTTACATTTACATTGGTGAAATATTGTTATTTACATTATTAAATACTTTACCACATTTTTTTTGCTTCAAAATTTTTTTCCCTATTTTCCTCCTCTAAAACCTAGGTGTGTCTTATGGTCTGAAAAATACGGTAGATTCTTTTGGTATTTATTATCTGGTTTTACAGTGCACTCTTCTAATAATGCATATTTTTTAAAGATTTTATTATATATTTTGAGAGAGAGGGGAAGGAGAGGGGAGGAGAAACATCAATGCGTGGTTGCCTCTCATGTGCCCCCTGCTGGGGACCTGGCCCAAAACCCATGCATGTGCTCTGACTGGGAATTGAACTGGTAACCCTTTGGTTCACAGGACGCTGCTCAATCCACTGAGCTACACTAGCCAAACAATGTCTATTTTTTCAGAAAACACATTTAGATGTTTTGACCATCTCAAATAACCTGCAAAATGTGTTGTACAAATACATCTGTAGTGTCTGCTTAATTAATAAGCTGCATTCAAGAAATGAAAACTACTTTTACTAAGACATTGGCATAACATGGAATAACTACACCAAGAAACCTTTAGAACATCTGAAAAGTATGCAAAACCAAAGTATATAAAATGTAGAACTTAATGTGCAAATAAAATTATAGGAACCTTCAGGCAAAAAGGTGTCATCCTATAGTCAGTAGGGCAAAGTACACAGGGAACAAATGATTAATACTATTACAATAAATTTGGCATTAGTCAGTAAATACGTTTAATTTTTTTATTTACTGATTTTTAGAGAGAGGAAGAGAGAGAGAGAAACACCACTTTTGTTATTCTACTTATAAGCATTCACTGATTGTTTCTTGTATGTGCCCTGACCAGAGATGGAACCTGCAACCTTGGCATTTTAGAATGACACTCTAACCAACTGAGCTAGCTGGCCAGTAAATGTGTTTAAAATCATAATGCATCCCTCGACAACAATGTAATCATGGATTTTTTAATGTTATTCTGATAGTAAAAGTGCTAACTCATGAAGAATTTAATTAAGAAACTCTTCTAGAAATGCAAATTTGACCAAGTCATAGAAAACGTACACACACCAAAATACTAGGATACTTAGAACATAAATTATTGCTAGCTACTTTCCCAGATATGATAGAAGAAAAAGAGTGAATTGACTATGTGGTCAAAATAATATTATGGAAAGGAAATGTTAACTTTTGGAGCTGTACTGGATAATCAGTCCTAACAAAACGTGGAGCTTAACTTCCTGATTACACAGAACTGTGAGGTTTCTATTCCCCTCTTCTCAAACACCTACTTTATAAATCAATGGTTTGCCAGGGTCATTAATTTTTCAATACCACTTAGTATATACATGTATATTTTCAAGTCTGTAAACAGTATTAAGCAAAAACAGTAACTACTGCATTCAGATCTACCTGGTATAGTGAGTCAACTTCGCATGCAATGAGTATAAAGATGTCATCGATATGAATACAAAACAAGACTGAAAACTGATGTTTCATTTTGGGTTTTTTGTTTGTTTCTTTACTTAATAATCAATTCCAAACACAGCACAGGGAAGATGGAATAAGTAAGAAAAAAACATTTTATTTCCCCATTAACACTAAGCCATATTATTCAAAATGTGTTTCAAAATACTTAGCCAGACTACCAATCCCAGCCACTGCAACAGAAATCCATTGAGTCACCATCTAGATGCAGGGGTGTCCAACCTTTTGGCGTCTCTGGGCCACACATTAAACACACAAACACTAATGAAAACTGATGATCAAAAAAAAAAGGTCCATGCATAATTTTCATATCTGCCACCACAGACAAGCAAAAAAGTCCTCACATAATAACCCTAATTATGCAGCAGCCCTTTCAATAATCTTTTAAAATCGTCTAGCAGGTCCCAAGTTTGTGATCACTAATATAGAAAATATACATCTTTAAGTAATAAAACTAAGTAATGTTTTAAGTAAATTTACAATTCTGTGTTGGGCCATATTCATACCCATCCTGGGCCACAGGTTGGACACTCCTGATAGAGAGAACAGCTACATTGCTATATATAATTTATTAACTTAGTAGTTTAGTCTCTCAGTATTTAGCAAGTTTGTGTAAAAATTAATATTCCCATTGACTTATAGTGACATTTATATAAATGTATAATTTCAAAGTCAACATTCCTTTCACTATAACCATAAAACTTCTTAAAATACAGTTGTGAGTTGTGGTAAAATAATGACTGGCTGCTAGCACTGTTCCACAATCAAATATACTGGTAGGGTTAGGCATAGTAAGTATATATACACACTCTCAGTATGTTACTATTTCCTACATTTTTGCTGTACTCATTATATGGTATAAAATATTTCCTCAAATTTGAAAAACACAAATCAAGTAAGATGAATACATTCGCATCTTCATTTCAAAATAACCATTTTAAGCAGAAAAAGAAAGTTCCACACGTTTGTTAATTCTGTTCGAAATGGGTTTATGTATTTTCTTTGCTACATGTACAATTTTTTAGCCTATCTTAGTGCCTCACTGCAACCAGTTTAGCAACCAGACCTCCAGTGCTTTGTTAAAAACTGCATTCAGTAAATCACAAGATTGTAAAATCTGCATTTGAATCCTTGTTATACACTGAATTATAACAAAGTTCAAAAAATGTATCACTATTCATCAACACCCTTGGAACCTGTAAATAATTGCAAAAAAATATTACGTGCATATAATTCAAACATACACTTTGCAGGGTAGGGTCATAAAAATAAATACTACAATATTTTTCAACTCGATTTAAATGCTGCCTTGATGGTTAGAGTAACATTACTAACAGAATGAGTCAAGCTATTTAAAAAACTGTTTCCCAAGTAGTTAGAACAATTTTGTAAAATGAAGGTAAATAAGAGCCTATGCCAATACATTTTTCCTGTAGTGTAATTGCTAACATGAGGTATAAGTCTGTAAGCAATTAATACAACATAAATAGGTGTAAGTCACCACTAAATCACAGTCTGGTGAAAAGCTTCTCAGCTAATGCAGTTTAGTGCGGAGGTGGGGAGGGGATGTGGGTGTTAAGAGCAATGAGGAGAAGGAAAGGACAGGGTAGGTTTCCAGTGGGAGCATCATTCACGCACCTATCATTATCACCGTCTTGTATGTAACAGTCCACTGTTGCAAAAAGGTAAATCCTTTCCAAGTATGTGGGTCCAGAATACACTTTATGTAGCATTAAGATTATTTCATTATTACTAATGCTTCATTTGATTTATATTTGGATATACACATAATCATAAATGTATATCAAAAACTATAAACAGAATTTTAAAACTTTTATCTCATTTTGAAAAGTTAACAGTTAAGACTAAACTATGTATTACAGAATTTTCTAGACTATCTAAACTCGGGTAAAACGAAAGGAAAACATTACAATTTCTTTAGCAAATGGCTTGTGCGAAACCTCAAGCTCACTCATCTTTTTATAGATGGGTTTATTTGATGAGGATTGTGATCCAATGATTGTTTAGCAGCAATTTTACCAAACTGTAAATTCTTTTATTAACAGGCATTATAAACAGATAATACTAATCTTATTTAAAAACCATGAGTGCCACACCAGTGAATATACAGCTTATGAATAACTTAAAAAGTTTTCCCCATTTTAAAAGGCAACACTCAGCATACAAAAACCTATATCCTAAACAAAGAGGCTCTAATACGGATACATGATTGACATGTCTAAAATGATATATATATATATATATATATACAGTACATAATGAAAGTTAATTTTATGCTTAGTACATTTTTTCTATATGATTCCCTTCATGCTTCACTCTCCCCAGAAACTGAATTCTGAACTTCCTCTTCTAAAATTGGTACAATCAGGTTATCCTTGGACATCAAATTGTATTTCATCACAAATTTAGTAAACCGATGACACAAAAATGTTTCATTCTGTAACGAAGAAAAAAATGTTATTTTAATTTACTACCCCAAACCAAAAAAACTAGACATAATATATCAACATATATTATTGTTATCTGATAAGCATGCATCAGGATAACTATTAAAATATACTTACTTCATATTCATCAAATATCTGCCGATGATGAAAATAAGCGTGTGAAAATATTCTGTAAATCCTACGGCATACTGATCCTAGTTTTGCTACAGATGATTCCTTTATGCTAACCCTAGAAACAGAAATCATAGGTTCATAGAACTGGACAGATCTTAGGAACAATATCTTCTAATCTCAATTCACAAGTATGGAAACAGCTTGGAAAAATAACTTCTCGGTCCAAAATCAAAGTGCTAGTAAGTAGCAAGAGCAGGCCTAGAACCCCTGTTCACTCCTGGGCCAGTGCTCCTTCTATGTAACCACAGTGCCTAAGAAATCCAGCAGCATCATTTTAAAGGTTGTAGTTTAATTCAACTAAAGTAAATCCCTGACAAATCAAACTTACTAAACCAAACACACATTAATACTTTGTTCTCTAGAGGTAACTAAAACTACTAAAAGGCATTAGTTTTATTCCATAGAACTTTTTTTTCCAGAAATAAAAATTGCCTGCAAATTTCTGATATTCTTTTTTAAAAAATTGTACACAGGATAATGAGACAAAACCCAGTATTTTTAACATATTTTATATGAGTTCTTTAGAGCTAATATTTTGGAGAGACGGGGGAATAAAATTTCCAAAGTGATCTACCTGATAACAAACATCTTAATAGAATAAAATACCAGTCACAAGCCTCGCCAATAACATATTACAGTATACAGAGGCTTCCTCCTATATTTTATTTGATGAGGAT
This sequence comes from Tonatia bakeri, assembly GCA_004024845.1. NCBI lineage: Eukaryota > Metazoa > Chordata > Mammalia > Chiroptera > Phyllostomidae > Tonatia > Tonatia bakeri. The sequence continues at coordinate 97,785 of PVIA01004970.1, forward strand.
TGTGACAGGCAAGAATAAGGAATCCTTTAAAAATAAGAAGCCCAACTAAGTAAAGTCTGCTCTTTAGGCATCCTAAGAAGAGGATGCCTCTATCACAGAGATTCGATGAAGTAAGCAAGTGTGTAAATGTCCCAACTCTAAAGCATCAAAGAGAGAACCCTGGACAATGACACACAGCAGCAGGGACTGACCTCGACTAATGGGCCTATGAGCTTTTGGGAGCTAAGTTCTGCTAACTTTACCAAAACCCTAATTTCAAAATGTGAATTTAAAAAAAGTTTAAAGACTACAACATATTTACCAGGACCCTAGTTTTAGTTTTAAAAACAACAATTTTTCAAATTAAACCCAAAAAGTTTAATACCATGTTTAAAAGTTGTGTTTACCTGCTAGGAAAATATTTATTGCTATTCAGAAGACATGCAGCACCATCAAGTGTGTGTCTGGTATAGTCTATAGCGGGACACTATAAAAGAACATAAAAATGCATCAGCAAAAAGCTCTATCTCTTAGGCTAGATGTATTTATTATATGTGTCTTATTCCAAAAACCTGAGTTTTTTTCTCCTAAGAAAATTTCTCCTCTTCCGGCCAAGATGGAGGCATAGGTGGATGCACTGTATCTCCATGCACAACCAAAATAGGAACAACAACAATTTAGAAACAGAATAACATCCAGAACTGACAGAAAATTGATTTAAATGGAAGTCGGAGAAACAAGAAATTGAAATAGACCTGTTCATCCAGACTGGTAGGAGGGGCGGAGTTGGGCAGCTGGGCGTGAGTCACAGCGTGGAGAGCAGAGTTGGGACCGGGCGCATAAGGCATTTGGGGGGCACGTAAGGCAACTGGGGAGTGCGAGACCGCAGCGAGTGGACCCTGAGTGCGCTTGTGGCAGCTGGCAGACCCCAGCCGAGGGGTGGCAACTGGCAGACCCAGTGAGGCGGTGATTGTAAAGCAGGGCGGTGCGTGCAACCCAGGATCCCAGCGCTGGGAAATAGAGCCTTGGGACACTGATCGCAGACGCCTGTGAAGTAGAGGTGCATGGAGAGACACCCAGCCTCACAGGAGAGGTCCTTGGAGGGTCCCACGGCGTGCACAAGCCCACCCACATGGGAATTGGCACCAGAGGGGCCCAGTTTGCCTGGGGGAAACAGCAGAAGGGACTGAGGTCCCATGGAGAACAGAGCAACCGCCATTGTTCCCTCTCCACCCCGCCCCCACATACAACGTCACAACCCAACAACTGGGGTGCCCCACCCTGGTGAACACCTAAGGCTCCGCCCCCTACTGTAACAGGTGCGATCAGACCAAAAAAAAAAAGAGAGAGAAAGAGAGAGATGGCTCAAACAGAAGAACAAATCAAAGCCCCAGAACTCATCCTTTTAAGCAACCGAGAGATAGCCAACCTATCAGATGCACAGTTCAAAGCACTGGTGATCAGGATGCTCACAGAATTGGTCGATTTTGGTCACAAATTAGATGAACAAATGCAGGCTACGATAAGAGAAATGAAGGAATATGCACGGGGAATCAATAGTGATGGGAAGGAAAGTGGGACTCAAATCAATAGAGTGAACCAGAAGGAAGAAAGAAACAACCAAACAGAAAAGAATGGAGAAATAAGAATTCAAAAATATGAGGAGAAGCTTAGGAACCTCCAGGACATCTTTAAACGTTCCAACATCCAAATTATAGGGGTACCAGAAGGGGAAGAAGAAGAGCAAGATATTGAAAACTTATTTGAAAACATAATGAAGGAGAACTTGCCCATTCTGGCAAAGGAAATAGACTTCCAGGAAGTCCAGGAAGCTCAGAGAGTTCCAAAGAAATTGGACCCAAGGAGGAACACACCAAGGCACATCATAATACATTAGCCAAGGTAAAAATGAAGGAGAGAATCCTAGAAGCAGCAAGAGATAAGGGGACAGTAACCTACAAAGGAGTTCCCATCAGACTGTCAGCTGATTTCTCAAAAGAGACTTTACAGGCAAGAAGGGGCTGGAAAGAAGTATTCCAAGTCATGAAAGACAAGGACCTACATCCAAGATTACTCTATCCAGCAAAGCTTTCATTTAGAATGGAAGGGCAGATAAAGTGCTTCTTAGATAAGGTCAAGTTAAAGGAGTTCATCATCACCAAGCCGTTATTTTATGAAATGTTGAAGGGACTTACCTAAGAAGATAAAAAACATGTATAGTAAAATGACAGCAAACTCACAATTATTAACAACCACACCTAAAACAAAACCAAAAGAAACTAAGCAAATAACTAGAACAGGAACAGAACCACAGAAAGGGAGATCACATGGAGGGTTATCAACAGGGGAGTGGGAGGGGGAGGGGGAGAGAGCGGGAAAAGGTACAGAGAATAAACAGCATAGATGGTAGGTAGAAAATAGGGGGAGGGCAAGAATAGTACGGGAAATGTAGAAGCTAAAGAACTTATGATGTATGGATATGAACTAAAGGTGGGGAATGTGGGTGGAGGGGAGTGAAGGGGGAAATGGGACAACTGTAATAGCATAATCAATAAAATTTAAAAAAGAGAAAAAAAAATTTCTCCTAAGAAAAAAATCACGTTACAATATCACAATGACTAAAATTCAATGTTACATCAATAAATAAGGCTCTATTATCCCCATAAACAATAGCAGACCTCTAGGAGAGGTCTTTTTAATTTCTCACTCCCAAAACTGTACCTAGAAGAAAATAACATACAGAACTGGAAAGAACACCTGATTAATCTAACCCTCTGACTTTACAAATGAGGAAAATGACACTGGTCAGTTTGCAGAGTATGCAGAGACTTCTTCCAGGTCTTAAAATTATCTGTAGGCGGGATAAGTAATCTTTCCAAATAAGCAATCCAGCTTAGAAAAGATCATGGAGATTCAAGTAAACAAGCATGTAAATTACCCAACTCTAAAGCATGAGAGGGAGAACGCTGGAATGATGCACAGCAGCAGGGATCATCAATGACTTAGGCAAGATCATATAGCTAGGAAGGACTCAAACATGTTTATAGTAGGAATGAATGTACTGACTCCTGGTCTACTGATTTACATTTTACCAAGGGGACCGGAAGCTTCCCTCTATTCACAAATCCCTCGAGCAAGCACTGTCTTTACGATCCTAGAAAGCACCCTTTACTATGTGCCTGTTACCCTAGCAGCTCTCTAAATAATTTTCTCCTTAAGTCTCCTTTGAATTTAACATATTCATATCTTTGTATTTTAATAAACCTGAATTATCCTATTCTATTTATCAAAAACAATAAAACTTGTTGTCTTATGGCAAATCAGAAAACCTCTAAAGGAAGAATAAAACTACAAAGTAATCTCCTCACTCAGTTCTTTTGAGGGCAGACAAGGAAAAGGACCAAAGAGGAGAGGTGAGAATGAACCAGGCATGTACTTGAAGGAAAAAATGAACTAGAGAAAAGAAAAGCAATGATGCTAACTCTACCCAGTAACTGGAATATTTTTCAAGTGTTCAGATTGCAGGCAGCAGTTAGAAATGTAAAGTAGTAACTACTAAACATGGCTTATCATAGTGCCACGGCAAATGTATAGATTATCTAAACAAAAAAAAAAGGTATTTTCCTAACTACACATCCACAAGAATTTAAGGTTACTGGACTCACTGCCTAAAACAGTGACATGAGCAATATTTATTGAGAAAATTATCTTTCTCCATATATACAATTACAAGTGATTTGATCAAAAACAAATACCCCAAGTCACGGTGTTTCTCACATTAGTCATTTGGGTCATTTGGTCATAAAGGACAACCTTTAACTCATCACCTGTCCAATGGAAATATAATATAAGCCACACATTTCAAGTTTTCTAGTAGCCACATCAAAAAAGTACAAAGAAACAGATGAAATTAATTTTAATAATGTATTTTAACTCTATATAGCCAAAAACTGCAATTTCAACATATAACTGATAAAAATTATTAATCACCTTTTTGAGGGTATTTTAAAATTAAGATATAATTCACAGATCATAAATTGGTTTTAAAACACACAATTCAGTTTTTAGTATATTCAAAAAATTGTACATTATCATCAACTATATTCCAGAACATTTTTATCACCCTCAAAAAGAAACCCAGTATTTCTCATTCTCTCCTCCTTCTAACCCTAAGCAAAAACTAGTCTACTTGCTGTCTTCTATGAATTTGCCTATTCTGGATATTTCCTAAATGCGAGTATGTGGCCTTTAATGTCACTTAGCATGTTTTCAGGGCTCATCCATAGTACACCATGAATCAGTACTTCATTACTTTTACTCAAAATCTTTTTAAACTTTAATGTTTTTAATATATACAATATGCTGTAAAAGATTTCTCCCTCTATAGAGTTCATTCATCTTTATGGCTGAATAATATTCCATTGCATACATTTACCACATTTTGTCTGTGTACTATTCATCAACTGATGGGAATTAGGTTGTTTCCATTTTGGATTATCATGAATAATGTAATTATAAGCATTAGTGGAAAATTTTTGTGTGGGCATATGTTTTCATTTCTTATGGAATGTATCTAGAAGTGTAATCACCAAGTCATATGGCAATCCATGTTTACCATTTTGAGGAGCCTCCAAACTGTTTTTCCTAAGTGGCTACAGTATTTTACAAACCCATCAGCAATGTAAAAGGGTTCCATCTTTACATCCTGGCCAATACTTGTTGTTATCTATTATATTTTAGTCACGCTAGTGGGTGAACTGTATACCACTGTTCCATTAAAATAATTGTGGTAAAATATAAAGAACATAAAATTTGCCATTTTAACTTTAAGATTTTTTTTTGGGGGGGGGAGTGAGAAAGAGAAGGAGAGAAACACCAATTAGTTGCCTCTTGTACGTGCCCCAACTGGGGACCAAACCTGTAACCCAGGCCTTGACCAACTGGTGGCCTTTTGCTGTGAGGAATGATGCCCGAGCCACACCGGTCAGGGCTTACCTATTTTTCAATGTACAATTCAGTGGTATTAATTACTTTCAGTATCATGCAACCAACACCACTATCTGTTTCTGACCAAAGGTATTTCATCATCCCAAACAGAAACTCTCCATACCATCAATCAATAACTTCCCACACTCCCAACCCTCAGTCCCTGGTAATCTCTAATCTACGTTTTGTCTCTATTAATTCCCCCTTCAAGATATTTCATATAAGTAGAGTCATAAAAGCTGTCCATGTGTGTCTGGCTTATTTGGCTCAGCACAATGTCCTTAAGGCTCATCCATGCTGTAGCGTGTATCAGAACTTCATTCCCTTTTATAGCTGAAAAAAATTCCACTGAATGTACACACCACATTTTGTTTATCCATTTTCACTGTGGTTTTGATATGCATTTACCTAATAATTAATGATGTTGAGCATATTTTCATGTACTTATTGGCCATTTGTGTATCTTCTTTAGAGAAAAGTCTATTCACTATACATGATGACATTCAAACCAACTGTGCAACTTGACCAGGACAAACTGAGCTGTCTTATTTTAAAAACAAAACAAACAAAAAAAAAACAACACTTTTTTAAAAGAGTTCATTCATTTACTTTTAGAGAGAGGGGAAGGGGTAGAAAAAGAGAGGGAGAGAAACATCTACATGCTATCTCTCGCACACCCCCAACTGGGCACCTGACCTGCTACCCAGGCATGCGTACTGACCAGGAATACAACCAGCAACCTTTCAGTTCACAGGCCGGTGCTCAATCCATTGAGCCACACCAGCTAGAAATGAGTTGTCTCTTAATTGCTGAGTTGTAACAGTTATTTAGGCATTCTGGATACTAGAGCCTTATCAGAGATATGATTTACAAAAATATTTTCCCCTATTCTGTAAGCTGTCTTTTCATTTCCTTAGCTGTGTCCTTTGAAGCATAAAAAAATTTAATTTTGATGAAATCTGAATTACTTGTATTTTCTTCCAGTGATTGTTACTTTGGTGTCATATTCAAGAAATCATTGCCCAGTCCAAGGGCATAAAGATTTATACTTATGATTTTCCTCCAGAGTTCTATAATTTTAATTGTTACATTTAGGTCTTTAAACCATCCTGAGCTAATATTTGTACATTATGTGAGGCTGGAGTCTAACTTTATTCTTTTGTATGTATACATCCAGTTATCTCTTAATCAGATATTTTATACTTTTTTACTAAGTCTTTAAAATCAATATGTATTTTACACTTATAACACATCTCATGTTGGGCTAACCATAATTAAATGCTCCAGAGTCACATGTAGTTCATGGCTACTGTATCAGACAGCATAACTTTAGATCTTTAATTGATTTCTGAATTTTTTGGGGAGGAGAGAGTTGGGGAAGAGTTTTTCCTTGTTCTGGCTGCTTCCTTCCACCCTGCGGAATGAATTCTCAGTTAACTACTCCTATTCTGCATCATGTGTAACAGCAAAAAATTGGCAAAGTACAGCAAGTTATGAAATAGTAAGTAATGTGTTCACAAGCTTTTATAAATTTGATTTTTCTAAATATATACTCATAATGCTTCTGCAAGTGATCACAATATACATGTGACTAAAACGGCCAGCAAACATAAGTTATACAACCTTTGTCACTTATAATCACTATTTGTACAATTAACAATTTGCTGCAATGCCTTTAAAGGACATGCCTCTCAATGTCTTTTAATTCTTAAGGACACTGAGTAAAGCACTACTGGGTACTGAGTATCCTGCCTGTTCCACTTCAGAATCTGCCCAGTGCTTTTAATTCGTAAGAGCAACTTTCTTAGCACTAATCTGTCAGCTGTTATTATTTCCTATTACACCAAGAGTTCAAAAAGTGTCCTTTCATGATTATCTTTTGTTTGTATTTTTACAGCAATCTATTCCATATAGCTACCACTTAGAAATTCTATTATTCTACTTCGACACACAGACAATTCAAAGGAACTGATCTTCAGCAAGAATGTTGCAATTTTAACACTTATTCACACAGGACCTAATGCTCATGATTATCCTGTCTTACATTTAATATTAATGAAGAAAACAGTGGATGTGACAATGGAAGTATATATAAATTTCAAAATACATCACAAACTGGATACTACATCTTTACTAATTGACAAAACTAGCCTCCTTGATTCAGTTTCTTAATTACAATGATCACATCACTAACTATACTATGTACCCAATTTCACTGAATTATCGAGGAAAGTACTATGTAGATTTTCCCAGATATATATAATGATACACAATCTCAATATTGCTTCAATTTATTAATACAAAAAAGTAACACCCTGAATGAAATCAGTCTTCCAAATCAGTACTATTTGCTTTTGAGAGAAACCAGATACTCCTTATTTTACAGAACTTGGTTTTCCCAAAGTAAAACCATATACTGATTTTGAAATTAGAGACACCTGTCTTCAAGCATTAAAAGGTCTGTCAATATAATAATTATTTGAAGCTCTGTAACTCCACAGAACTGGCCTAACCCAATTATATTCAATCAAATCTGAGGTAAATAAGAAGTAATTACTACAGATTAAAAGGGAATACAGATCTAGGAGAAAGTAATGCATACTTTTTAAACAAACCACTCATAAAGGACATTTCTGAGATAACTAAAGAAAACTGAGTATGTACCAGAATATCATATAAAGAAATTACTTAAAACAAAAAAATATCATATAAATAATTTTTACTTCCTATATTCTCACCTTGACAATAACTGAGAAAAAAGAAAACACGAATAACTTTTTGAATGTAGGACCAAACATAAAGTGAAAAATCGTAACGGTGAGTTTCAACTTCATAGTAAGACACATTAATGAAATATAGATAATATTGACAAATAAAGTTAAAAAGCTCACTTCAGTCCAGATGGAGGCATAGGTAGACATGCAGCGCCTCCTCGCACAACCACAAGAAGAATCACAACTAACCTCAAAACAAAAAACCAGAATGGCCAGAAAATCAAACTGTATAGAAATCTGACAACCAGGATTTAAAGAAGCCACATTCATCCAGACAGATAGGAGGGGTGGAGACAGGGAGCCAGGCAGAGAAGATGCAGTGTGCACAGAGAGGCGGCAGCTGTGGCAGAACAGGAGGTCCCACCTTCACACGCGTAGATAAAAATCAGGAGGGATATCCTGGGAGCAAGCAACCCCAGCCCCAGGCCAGACCTCACAGCCCAGGGTTCTAGCACCAGAAAGATAAAGCCTCACAACTTTTGGCAGTAAAATCCAGTAGGGGTTGGGGCAGCAGAAAAAACTGCAGCTTTCTCAGGAAAAGTTCATTTAAAGGGCCCACATGGTCCTATAACATACACAAACACACCCACTCTGGGAATCATCACCAGAGCAGCAGCTAGAAGGCTACCAATTGCATACAGGAAGTAGGTGAAGTGACTGGAAACAGGATGAGCACCAGGCAAGTCTCCAGAGGCCAGGCAAAAGCACTGTCCCCTCTTTGACCCCTCACCCACAAGCAGTGCCCCAAAGGGTGAAGTGGGTTATCCCACTCAGCCAATATCTAAGGTCCTGCCCCTTATAATTTAACTGGTGCACTAAGACAGAGAGCCAAACCAGCTTTACCTGACACACAGGAACAAACACAGGGAAGCTGCCAAGTTGAAGAAACAAAGAAATATGGCCCAAATGAAAGAACAGATCAAAACTCAAGAAAAAAAACTAAGTGAAATGGAGATAGCCAACTTATCAGATGTACAGTTCAAAACACTGGTGATAAGAATGCTCAGGAAAAAAAAAAAGAATGCTCAGAGAAATCACTGAGTACAGCAAAAACATAAGGGAAGAAATGAAGGCTACCCTAAGTGAAATAAAGAAAAATCCACAGGGAATCAACGGTGAAGGGAAGGAAGCTAGGATTCAATTTGGAACATAAGGAAAAAATAAATATTCAACCAGAACAGAATGAAAAAAAACAAGAATTCAAAAAAAACAAAGAGCATATAAGACGACTCTGGGATATCTCCAAGAGTGCCAACATCTGAATCATAGGGATGCCGGAAGAAGAAGAAAAACAAGGACTTGAAAATTTATTTGAAAAAATAATAAAAGAAAACTTCCCTAATTGGGGAAGGAAATAGACATACAAGTCCAAGAAGCACAGAGAATCCCAAACAAGTTGGACCTTAAAAAAAACACACCAAGATACATTATTTAAAATTCCAAGTGTTAAAGCTAAAGAGAAAATCTTAAAAGCAGCAAAAGAAAAGAAGAGAGTTACCTATAAAGGAGTTTCCATAAGACTATCAGCTCATTTCTCAAAAGAAACTTTGCAGGCAAAAAGGGACAGGCAAGAAGGGACTGGCAAGAATATTCGAAGTGATAAAAAGCAAGGACCTACAACAAGGTAACTCTATCCAGCAAACCTATCATTTAGAATGGAAGGGCAGACAAAGTGCTTACCAGACAAGGTAAAGCTAAAGGAAGTAATCACCACCAAACCATAATTACATGAAATGGTGAAAGGAGATCAAAACTGTGAATATTAAAATGACAACAAACGCACAACTATCAACAGCTGAATCTAAAAAAAAAAGCAAACAACTAGAACAGGAACAGAATCACAGACATGGAGATCATTCAGAGGGTTATCAGCTGCGAGGAGGAAGGGGGAGAATTGGGGTAAAAGTACAGGGAATAAGAAGCATAATTTGTAGGTACAAAATAGGGAGATGTTAAGAATAGTGTAGAAAATGGAGAAGCCAAAAAACTTATATGCGTGACACGTGGACATAAATTAAGGTGTGGGGGTATTGATGGAGGGAAAAGGAGTACTGGGTGGAGGGGGACAAAAGGGACAAAAAAATGGGACAACTGTAATAGCACAATCAATAAAATATACTTAAAAATAGTAATATAAAATAGACTTTAGAACATAGAAACAGAAAGAAGGAAGGGAGGGAGGGAGAGAGGAAGAATTTCTACCTTTGTGACAGCATGAATGGAACTGGAGACAATGATGCTCAGTGAAATAAGCCAGTTGGTGAAACACAAATACCATGTGACCAAACTTATAACTGGAATCTAGTGAATAAAATAAACTAACAAGAAAAACAGAACCAGAGACATGGGAACATGGAACGTACTGATAGCTATAGGAGGGGAGGAGAAAAGGAGAAATGGAAGAAGGGGAAGGGATTAGTCAAAGATTATATATGAATGACTCACGGACAAGGAGAGGGCACTGACTAGGGGAGAGGGATGGGCTGGGTGGAAAAGGGCAAAAGGGAAAAAAAATTGGGACGACTGTAATAGAATAAACAACTTAAAAAAGTTAAAAAGCTCAAATGTAACATTTCTACTCAACAGAGTAAGCATCAACTAGTAATCACCAACAGTTGTTCCTATTCAAAGAAATTATACTGTAAAAAAAAGGAATAAAAACAACAAAACTTAAAAAAATAAAAAGAAATCACACTGAACCAAAAATCTAAACAAGTATATGTAACCCCTTTACACATTAGGTATCGGCAATTTGACAGATCTTATTCCATGATGATCAATGAATCATAAAGTGAGTTCTAGCCTAGATAGTTCCCAACTATGGAAAATGATATTGATTATAAAGAAATCCTAAAATAGCACTGCGGCAATAACTTTGCAGCAAAGAACACTAAACCAAACAGCAAATTAACTGAAGTAAAAACTGTAAAAACTTGTCTACCACTGCCTTGGAGAAATTTAGGTTATGTCAATTTTATTAGCCATTCTATTTTATAAAATCTCACCTCTTTTGGAGTTTTATGAGCTGCACAAAGAAAAATCCATTGTTCAGTTGCTGTCATCTGAGTACATGTATCTGGATGGCATTCACTCTGTTAAAAATAGTTACATTTTTTAATGTGTAAAATAACAATTAAAAAGTTTATCATTTGGGTTACTATATTTCCATGTAAAATTCTAGCATAATTAGAAATTTTGGATAAGTCTTTGTAAACATGTTAAGTTACAAAAACAGGAAGAAAAATCAGAACTTTCCATTATTGCTTTAACTTGAAAATATTACCTGAAGTTTGACAGCTAGTCCATTGAGCTCAAGACAGAATTGCCTAAAAATGCAAATATATAAATGAAAAGTCTTATCTATTTTCCACATTATATTTAGAATATTAATTGTAAAAACAGAACTCGATCAGTGCCATCCATCCTCCCTCATCATCAACAGTACCTGATTTTACATGCACATTTCCTACACAGACATATAAACAAAATCCAAAACTAAAGACCCTAAAAATGTTCAATATCAGAGTTCAGTGAGTTGATCACTCTTAACACTGGAAATTGGTATAAGTTTTCCGAGAAGCATTTTGGAAATATTTACCAAGACACTTAGGAAGTGTTTTTGATTAAGTCATTTTCTTAAGAACAATTCTAATGAAATAATCAGAACTGCACACAGGTAGATATATGTACAAAGATGTCTACAGAAACTATCTATGGGTAAAAAAATTTTTTAAGCATTCGAAATGATTAGCAACTGGAGAGTAGCAAAATACTGGCAAAGCATACACAAAGGATATATGTTCACGTTCACAGTAAGATTCCACTCATGAAAAATTATATGTGTATAGTCATATATAAACATATACAGAAGACTATAATTTTTATATTCCCCTGTATTTTACAAGTTTAACTCTGATTACAAATGGCATGCTCCTTATAAAAACTTCAAACATAATGTAGAAGAAAGTCCTCAATAATTCTACCACCTCATCCCAAAAGATAACTATTGTTTACAGCAAATTTGATTTTCTATCCACAGATTAAAATATATTGAGATCACAATTTTGTTACTTGTTTTTGTGTCACTTAGCAGATTGTGGGTATTTTTTCATGACATATTTTCCTTCTAAAATTTCCAAACTGAGCCTAAAACAATGCTTGAAACATAGTTAAGTACTCTAAAAATACTTTTGAATAATGGAGGAAATTTCATGACATTGAGATAATTTTTTTCAACTGATTTTTAGAGAGTGAAGAGAAAGGGAGGGGAGAAAGAGAAAAACATTGTTTTTTGTTGTTGTTCCCCTTATTTATGCATTCATTGGTTGAATCTTGTACGTGCCCTGACCACTGTATTGAATTGGCCCTGTAATGAATGCCTAAAGTTGTATGCCTAAAGACACAAGCCAGAGCTGAAAGTCAGTTATTAAATGACCTAGTCACTAAGCCATGAATCCTGGCATGAGATTGCACACACTCAAATGAAGGGGCATCTTTTCCTAGTTACACAGATTCAGCATGGGCAAGTGGGAAATTTAACTAAATCTCACAGGACCCAATTCCCATTAACATCATAATATAATCAAATGCATTAACCATAATATTAAGGATTAAGCCTCAATCAATAACATAAAGTGCATACTCTTGTAGGTCAACTACAAAGATGTATACAGTATGATAAAGAACGAAAAAATATATGTTCATGTGATGTATAATGCATAAATACAAAACCAAAAAGAGTGGCTAATATTCAGCAAAAAATAACAAAAGTAAAAACAATAGCACAAGGACAAAAAATATGCATGAGAACAATTTTATAAGTTTTGTGTAATGCATATTTCACAGTTTAAGTTAAATAGGGAGAAAAAGGTTTTCTTAGTTCTAAAATAAAAACTTTATAAACTAAAATCAGCCCTCACTTGTTAGGAATTACGCTACATAAAAATTTCTCATGGGAGGAGGTGGGTAAAGGGAATTATATGGTAATGAAAAAAAATAATACAAAAAAAGAGTGAAAAGAAATCTTCACTTATTTTCATCATTAATCCTACTAGACAGTAATTTCAAAGCTTAAAATAAGACAAAGGTTATATTGTACTAAAGTGTTCTCTATCTTGATTTACAAGGATAGGGAAATATCTACATATTCATACTTTCAATCATGAATCGAGAAGTATTTTTTAAAAAACAGATCAAGTAGTCAAGTGATTTGTCCAAGAAACTGGCAGAGTACAAAGAAATCTTAGCATCTTGAAATTGCTGAACTGTAATGACAAGACATTATGTCTGCAAAATCTAGACAACATGCCTGCAACATCAAAAATAGAAGTACCTTATCTTCAAGCTAAGGCACTCATCACAGGAAATGTGGTCTAATTTACTGGGGAAAACTCATATTTCTACTATAATTATTATTTTAAAAACCCTGATGAACATATATCCATACTACAATCTCTGTATTTAACCTATTAATTTATCCCAGCTCCCGTTTATATTAGAAAGTTTATAACTTCAAGAAACAACCTAGTACTTCATGATACAACAGCTTCTAAAGTTAACTCAAGTTAATTCTAGTTAAGTAGTCATACACTCATCATGGATTTTCTCACTCAAAGGATATTATGAAAAGCTCCAAAACTCCTTACTTCAGGATTACAATTAATCTGTATTTACCAAAGGGAAGACTGGAAGTTCACAGTAGTTAACAGATAACTCATCACATACCAAGCCTATACTAGGAACTTGATATGAACCTCTAGAGAAACAGTTACTCATGAGTAGGTAAGTGAAAATAATGCATTTGTGGTTAAGAGATGTGATTAAGGAAAACTATATAAAAAGATAAGGCCCAAATACATAAAGAAAAAAATCAGTAAATAAAGTTGAAAACCATTCTAACACTGAAAATATAAAAGCTTTAGAATTTTCTTTTTGATCTGCAGTTATACAATGATTTTATTTATAATTCATAATCATTAATATTAGATTATTTTTACTAATAGAAGTACTATTACTATTTTGATATATCATAAGGACCTACCTTAAATGTTCATACTTCCATACACCTTCATCTTGGCCTTCTGGTGGTTCAAGAATTTTATCAATATTGGAACAATCTGCTCTTATGTTCTGTTGAATATACTATAAACAAAAAAGTTCTTATAGTTAATTAAAATATTATACTAATGATAAGTCTTATGTTAAATGTATATGTAATTTTTGAGTATATAACTGCTCTTGTGGTTCAACTTTTGGGTTATAAATGAAATAGAAAACCAAGTACAAAATCATTAGTACATTTGGTCCTTGATTAATACTTCATTATAATGATGATGAGATGCCATAAGGACTAAACTCTTCCTTTATAGTAATCAGCCTATGGTAACTGCTTTCCTCAGTTCCAAGAACAAATAAGACAGCCTTGAGGATGTAATGTAAATCAGAAGAAAGGAGGGAACCCTTACCTATTCTCCAATTCAATTTCTTTGGGATGAATTTACTACAAAAATGCCTACAATATTTAACAAGAGTGGAACTGGGATCAAAACTTCAAACCATAATTTTCATATGAATGTAAAATATAGATAATGTAATTGTAACTGCGGTGCCCTAATCATTGTGGCTCAGTTGGTTAGGCATTGTCCTGCAAAGTTAAAGGTCACTAGTTCTACTCCTGGTCAGGGCACATGCCTTGGTTGCAGGTTCAGTCCCGGCCGGGGCAAGCATGAGAGGCAACCAATCAAGGTTTCTCTCTCACATCAATGGTTGTCTCCCTCCCTTCCCCTCTCCCTAAAAATAAATAAATAAATATTTTTTAAAATGCAACTGCGGTACATACTATATGATTCCATTAATACGAAGTATCTAGAATAGACAAAATGTATAGAGACAAAAAGTACACTAGTACTTGTTTAGGATTGAGGGAAGAAGGGTAGAGACAAAGAAAAATGGAGATAACTGCTAATGGGAATGATGTTTCTTTAGCGGAAGATGATGGTCTAAAATTAGGTTGTGGTATGGTTGTACAACCCTGTGAATATACTAAACATCAGTGAATTGTATTTTTTTTAATTTATTTACTTTCAGAGAAGAAAACGGAGAGAGGGAGAGAAACAGATGTGAGAGAGAAACATTAATTGGTTGCCTCTCACAGACCCCAACAGGGGACTGAACCTGCAAACTTGGCATATCAGGACGATGCTCTAACCAACTGACTACAGGTGGTCAGGGCTACCACTAAAAAATTTGCTGGTGAATTTTAATGCTAAGAGTTTTTGAAACTAGATAAATTGAACAACTATTATTTAAGAAACAGGCTTTGAAATCTTTAAGGAATTCTACAGAAAAATCCAAAAAAGAACCTCATAAAAGTGGTCTTTATGTTTCCAAGAACTTACTAACTCTACCATTTCTTGAAGAGAATCTTTTTCAGTAAGCTTCCAAAGGCATTACCACTTCTACCTGATACTACGACCTGATCAACCTGAAATAACATTTCAGACACTATCAGTATGTACTCACTTCCCAAGCTTTTTACATTTCCTCCACAAGAATATACTATACCAGTTTTGAAATTAAATCAAAAAAAGGCATGAACCCTGGCCCAAGTAACTCAGTTGGTTGGAACATCATTCCATAACCAAAAGGTTACGGGTTCAATTCTCAGTCAGGGCACATACCTAGGTTACAATTCAATCCCCTGTCTGGGGTCTGGGGTCTGGGGTCATACAAGAGGCAACCAATCCATCCTCCTCTCTTGCATCAATGTTTCTCTCTTTCCCTTCCTCTCACTCTAAAAAAAAGCAATGAAAAATGTCCTTGGGTGGAGACTGAAAACAAAGAAGGCACCCTGGTTGGTGTGGTTCAGTGGATTGACTATAGGCCTGCACACTGAAAGGTCACCGGTTCAATTCCCAGTCAGGATACATGCCTGGGCTGCAGGCCAGGTCCCCAGTTGGGGGCACATGAGAGGCAACCAAATGATGTACACCTCTCATACATTGATGTTTCTCTCCCTCTCATTCTCTCCCTCCCTTTCCCTCTCTCTAAAAATGAATAAAATCTTTTTTAAAAAAGAAGGCATAAATCTTATGTCATGAAAAAGGCAGTTATATGTTTCTAGTGATTTATTTCTGTGGGCTATAAGTATAATAAACTAGTAGTATAATTCTATGACTTTTTTTTCTAAAGCAGTTTTTAGAAATCATTTGGGAAGAGTAAAATACACAGTAATAAAACACCATGCAAAACATTTTATTGTTTCCAATTTGGAGTAAGATGGAGTAAGCACATAGCAACCTTCCTCTCCCACTGAACAAAACTATAAAAATCTAGTCAGAATGCATAGTGCAGCTATTTGAGGTCTCTGAAAAGCAAATATCGGAAAGAGGAACAGGAAAAAAAAAATCAGAATTCAAACTACCAAAGAACTGGCAGTATGTTTGCTGTGTGTGTCTTTTCATCTCTGATATCCCCTGGCCTGAACTCAATTCAGTATAAAACAAACAAACAAAAAAAGAACACTACTGTTGCAGATAGGTACAAGAGAAACTATCAATATTTAGTTCCTGCTTAAGCAATGGAAAAAGGAACTCCTAAAGCTCAAAGTGAGTGAAATAAATCACCTGGATTTTTCCCCCTCTCCTTTTTTTCCACTGCCTAGGCCTGAGACAATTCTACGGGGACAGCAAAACTAGCTGTCAACAGAAAAATACAAGACAAAATTCTGAGGAGGAGAACCCTTCCTCTCCATTTACGACTAAGATCTAAGCCTGTTTTTCTCTTTGCCTTCCCACAACTGCAGCACAATTCTAGGACTGGTTTCAGGCTGGAGGACCAATGAGGTGTGGCCTGAAAGTATCATATAGACAGTATAAACAAAGAGGCTCAGAAAAGTAATTTCATTAAGCTGTTTATGAACTCCTGGGCTCAAACCTGATCTGTGTATGAGTACAGACACAGATCTGATCCTAATTCAAGTCTGACAGGCTTTAAGAACTGAGCTAATGGATATACCTCCACCTAGGCTGACCACAGGTTGGTGCACACACAACCACTCAAGGAGTAATGCAAAGGTTTTAAAAACTAAACTGATATTGGAACCTCAGCTGGGTCGGAACTTGCAGTCTGTATCTAACCTGATCAAATACCTGCTATAACAAAAACATCAAATTCTCCATTGGGTTAAATAAGACCAGAGTCTCAACATAATATTCAAAATGTCTAGGATATAACCAGAAGTATCTGGCATACAAAGAATACATGAAAATCTCAATTATCATGGGAAAAAACAATTATAAGCCACCAATGACAAGATGACACAGACATTGGAATTACCTGACAAAGACTTTATAGCAGCTATTATGAAAATGCTTGAATGTAAAATCACAAACACTCAAAACAAAAGTATCAACAAAGAAATACGTAGAGCCAAATGGAAAAGTATAGTAACCAAAATAAGACATTCACTGGTAGTAGAATAGTAGAATGGAAATGACACAGCGGAGTAAATAAACTTGAAGATAAACGAACAGCAATTATCCAATTTGAACACCAGAAATAAAAAGGAATAAAAATGACAACAAAAATAATACACAGAGCCTCAGGAACTTGTGAGACAACAACAAAGATTTAAAAGTCATGTCACTAAGTTCCAACCAAGATGGAGGCATAGGTAGAGACACTTCGCTTCCTCACACAACCAAAAGAAAAACAACCAATTTAAAACAAAAAATAACAAGAACTGCCGGAAAATCAAACTGTATACAAGTCTGATAACCAAGGATTTAAAAAAGAAACATTCATCCAGACTGGTAGGAAGGATGGAGACGGGCAGCCAGAGCAGAGAGGACACCTGGCAAGGCAGCAGCTAGCAGACCATGGCGAGCAAAGTGATAGCCGGCAGACTGGGATACCCCACATTCACGTGTGAATAAACCAGGAGGAACAACTGGGGAGCAAGACAAACTGTACAACCCAAGGTTCCAGCATGGGAAAACAAAGCCTGAAAATCTCTGGCTGTAAAAACCTGTGTGGGGTTGCAGTGGCAGGAGAAACTCCCAATCTCATAGGAGTGTCCGCTGGAGAGACCCACAGGGTCCTAGAACATACACAAACCCACCCACCTGGGAATCAGCACCAGAAGGGCCCAATTTGTTTGAGGGAAGGAAGGGAAGTGACAGAAAGTGGGGCAAGAGCCGAGCAAGCTACCAAGTAACATTGTTCCCTCTCTGACCCTTCCCCCATACACAGTACCACAATGCAGCGAAGCAGGTTGCCTTGCCCTGGTGAATACTTAAGACTCTGTCCCTTACAGTGTAACAGGTGCACTGAGTCAAAGAAATATGGCCCAAATGAAAGAACAGATCAAAACTCAAAAAAACAACTAAATGACAAGGAGATAAGCAACCTATTAGATTCAGAGTTCAAAACACTGGTAATCAGAATGCTCACAGAAATGAGTATGGTCACAAAATAGAGGAAGAAGTGAAGGCTATGAAAAGTGAAATAAAGGAAAATATACAATGAACCAACAGTGAAAGGAAGGAAATGGATTCAAACCAAAAATTTGGAACAAAAGGGAGAAAAAAACATCCAACTGAAACAGAATGAAGAAACAAGAACTCAAAAAAATGAGGAGAGGCTGAGGAACCTCTGGAACAACTTTAAATGTTCTGACATTCGAATCGTAGGAGTGCCAGAAGGAGAAGAGGAAGAGCAAGAAATGGAAAACTTATTTGAAAATATAATGAAGGAGAACTTTCCCAATATGGCAAAAGAAAGAGACATGCAAGTCCAGGACATTCACAGAGTCCCAAAGAAGTTGGATCCAAGAAGAAACATACAAGCCCTGGCTGGTATAGCTCAGTGGACTGAGCGCGGGCTGTGAACCAGGCATCGCAGGTTCGATTCCCAGTCAGGGCACATGCCTAGGTTGCAGGCCATGTCCCCCAGCAACCGCACATTGCTGTTTCTCTCTCTCTCTCTCTCTCTTTCTCCCTCCCTTCCCTCTCTAAAAAATAAATAAATAAAATCCTTAAAAAAAAATTAAAAAAAAAAAAGAAACATACTAAGGCACATCATAATTACATTAGCCAAGATTAAGGATAAGGAGAGAATCTTAAAGCAGCAAAAAAAAAAGGAAACAGTTACCCACAAAGGAGTTCCCATAAGACTGTCAGCTGATTTCTCAAATGAAACCTTGCAGCCAAGAAGGGGCTGAAAAGAAGTATTAGAAGTCATGAAAGGCAAGGACCTACATCCAAGATTACTCTCTCCAGCAAAGCTATCATTTAGCTTAGAATGGAAGGGCAGATAAAGTGCTGCCCAGACAAGGCAAAGCTAAAGGACTTCACCATCACCAAGCCCTTATTACATGAAATGTTAAAGGGACTTGTCTAAGACAAAGAAAGAATATCAAAACTATGAACAGTAAAATGAAAACAAACTCACAACTATCAATAACTGAACGAAAGGGGGGGAAAAAAACTAAACAAACAACTAGAACAGGAAGAGAATCACAGAAATGGAGATCACATGGAGGGTTATCAGTGGGGAGGGGTGGGAGAGGAAGAGAATAGGGGGAAAAGGTACAGGAAATAAAATTGGTAGCTACAAAATAGACAGCGTAAGGTTAAGAACAGTATAGGAAATGGAGAAGCTTAAGAACTTGTATGTACAACCCATGGACATGAACAAAGGCGAGAGGGGAAAGCTGGAAGGTGGGGTGGTACATGGCAGAGAGGGATAGAGGGGAGAAAAAAATGGGATGACTGTAATAGCACAGTCAATAAAATATGCCGTACTTCAAAAAAACAGTCACATCACCAGCCCTGGCCAGTGTGGTTCAGTTGGATGGAGCATCGGACTGTAAACCACAGGGTTGTGGGTTTGATTCCCAGTGAAGGCACATGCTTAGGTTGTGGGTTCAGTCCCAGTGGGAATGCATGAGAAAGGCAACTGATTGATGTTTCTCTCTCTCTCTCTCTGTACCCCCCAACCCCCACCGCTTCCTTCTTCTTTCTCTAAAATCAATTAGCATGTCCTAAGGTGAGGATATAAAAAAAAATAAAACAAAATAAGTCATGTCACCAGAGTGCCACAAAAAGAAAAAAATGTGGTGCTAAAAAATATATCTGAAGAAATAAAGGCTAAAAAGTTTCCAACTTAGGAAAAGATATAAACCTACAAATTGAAGAAGGTGAATGGCTAATGGGGAGTTATTATTATTTAGTGGATACAGAGTTTCAGGTGGGGAAGATGAAAAGTTCTTGAGACAGATGGAGATAGTAATGGCTACACAACTGTGCATGTACTTAACGCCACAAAACTGCACACTTAACATAGCAAAAATGATAAATTTTATATATACAGGGTTCAGCAGAAGTAACACCTGCTTGAGTGTAGTTGGTAGACTACATGAATGTCTCACACAAGATGGAGAACAATTTGAACATTTCACCTAAAATGTCATATGGTGTGCTTTAGCATGATGTTATGTTACAGAATTACATGCTTATGATTTTTAATAAAAGATTTTGTAACAAAAAGGGGCATTATTTGTGCCAGACCCTGTATATCTATCGTGTATATACACATAGATATATACACAATATATATATAGATTTATACATATACATATATATACACACAGATATATATAAGTATATATATAATCACAATAAAAATAAGCAGAATGAACACCAAACAGAAAAACCCAAAGAAATCCAACCGAGACACACAAACTGTCAGAAACTACAGATAAAGAAGTCAGAGAAAAGGTGTTCGAAGCCTCAGTCATCACTCTCTAATGCCAGTGCCTCCTCTAGCTCTCCGAGCTCCAGCCAAAGGAGAAGAGGGGTAAGTAAAGAGGTCTCTATACCGTGGCTGGTAAGAAGCAGGCTGCCACCAAATCCAAATCAACCAGTGAAAAAGCACCAAGGAAACAAATGGCTACCAAAACTGCTTGCAAGAGTGCACCTTCTACAGGAGGGGTGAAGAAACCTCATGTTACAAGCCTGGTACTGTGGCACTTCGTGATATTAGATGTTATCAGAAGTCAACTGAACTTCTGATTCGTCAACTTCCCTTCCAGCGTCTGGTGCAAGAAATTGCTCAGCACCCCAAAACAGATCTGTGCTTCCAAAGTACAGCTATTGGTGCTTTACAGGAGGCAAGTGACACCTATCAGGTTGGCCTTTTTGAAGACACCAACCTGTATACTACTATCTATGCCAAAAGACATCCAGCTAGCATACCACATAAGTGGAAAGCATACTTAAGAATACACTACGACGAGAAACATTTCATTCTTTAAAAAAAAATTCTCTTCTCCCTGTTATTGGTAGTTCTGAATGTTAGATATTTTTTCCCACAGAGTCAAAAGGCACCTAAGTATATGATTACAAGTGGAAAATAGGAAACAGAAATCAGGTATTGGCAGTGTTTCCATTTTTATTTGTGTGTGGACTTTTTTTAATATAAATGCAGGGACATAAAGCATTAATGCAAATCAAAATGTTTCAGTAAATAAGTTTTAGCAGTTCAACTTTATAACAATAGAAATAAACCTCTTAAATTTTTCTGGATGATGCCAGCATTTGAATTTTTTAAACAAGTAAATTTCTTACTAATGGCAACTAAATGAATTTTAATCATACAGTAGATTCCATCCATTCACAACAGTTTTCTAACTGGGTTGCCCTATATGCAAGTACATGTTTTTAATGCTGTCTTCTGTGTTCTTGTAAGTTTGCTATTAAAATACATTAAACTATTTTAAAAAAAGAAGTCAGCCATGACTGGTGTAGCACAGTGGATTGAGTGCTGGCCTGCTAACCAAAGAATGGCTGGATCGATTTCCAGTCAGGGCATATGTCTGGGTTGCAGGACAGGTCCCCAGTAGGGGACACTCAAGAGGCAACCACACATTGATGTTTCTTTCCCTCACTTTCTCCCTTCTTTCTCCTGTCTAAAAATAAATAAATAAAATCTTGAAGAAAAAAGACTTTATTTAAAAAAATAAAGTCGGAAAAAAAACACATGGCCTATAGAAGAAGTATTCAAATAACTGCAGCTTTCTCATCAGAACCCAGAAGACAGGCCAGAATGGCACATTTTTAAAGTGCCAACAAAAAAAGGAACTGTCAACATTTTTAAATGAAAGAAAACTAAGGAGAGTTCCTAGCCAGCAGACTGCTCAAAAATAATTGCTAAAGGAAGATCTTCAGATAGAAGAAAAATACAATACCAGGAAGAAACTAAGAATACCAGGAACAACAGAAATTATTAATATTTGGGTATAAGTATAATAGATCATTCTCCTAAGTTCTTTAAAATACGTTTGGTGAATAAAATGTAACATTGTCTGACAGGGTTTCCAAGAACACCGATGTAATATACACAGACCAATACAGCAAAAAGGAAGGGTAAAGGGCTCTATATAATGGCAGTTTCTACATTTCAATCAAAGTGGTAAAATACTGATTCTAAGCAGACTGTGAAAAGTTAAGCATGGCCCTGGACAGGTGACTCGGTTGGAGTGCTGTCTCATACACCAAAAGGCTTCAGGGGTTTGATTCCCAGTCAGGGCACATACCTATGTGATGAATTCGACCTCCAGTTGATACAGGAGGCATCCGATCAATGTTTCTCTTTCACATCGATGTCTGTCTGTCTGTCTGTCTCCCTCTCTCTCTCCCTTCCTCTCTCTCTCTAAAAAAATCAATAAAAGCATATCCTCAGGTGAGGATTTTTTTAAAAAGGTAAGTATGTATTTAGTACTGTCTAGAGCAATCATCAAAAAATTATATACAGAGATATAGTCAAAATTAAAATAAATTAAAATAGAATGCCAAAATGTTCAAACAATCCATAAAAAGGCAGCAAAGCAGAAACAGGAACAAAAAACACAGGGAACAAACTGAAAACAAGTAATAAAATGGTATACATAAATCTAAACATACCTATCAATAACTACATTAATATTAAATGGCCTAGCCCTGGCTGGTGTGGCTCAGTGGATTGAGCGCCATTCTGTGAACCAAAGGATCACTGGTTCAATTCCCAGTCAGGACACATGCATGGGTTACATGCCAGGTCAGGCCTCAGTAGGGAGTGAGCAAGAAGCAACCACACATGGATGTTTCTCTCCATTTCTTTCTCCCTCCCTTCCCCTCTCTCTAAAAAATAAATAAAATCTTTTAAATAAATACATACATACATACATATATATATATTAAATGGCCTAAATACACCAGTTAAAAGTCAAAGAATATCAGAAAGAACAAGGAATTGTGACCCAACTATGATGTAGGTAGGTTAAAAGTAAAAGGATGGAAAAAGATATAACATATGAACATGAATCAAAAGAAAGCTGAAAGAAATAAGGGGTGGTTCAACATTTTAAACAAATCAATGTATGTCATTTCAATGTATTAATATATTAATACACTACATAAAATACAAAGGGGAAAATACACAATCATCTTAATTAAAGCAGAAAAGATATTTGACAATATCCAACACCTTTTCATGATAAAAACACTCCAAAAACCAGGTACAGAAAAGAACTTCCTCAATATAACGAAGGGCATTTATAAAAAAGACACAGGTAACATCATACTGAATGATGAAAGAATGAAAGGTTTTCCTCTAAAATCAGAAATGACACAAATGTGCCTGCTTCCACCACTGCCCTTCAACACTGTACTGAAGTTCTAGCCAGAATAATTAGACAAGAAAAAAAATTAAATGAAAGGCTATCTTTATTCAGAGATGACATGATCCTTATAGAAATCCCAAGAATCTACAGCAAAGCTAATAAAGCTAATAAATGAATCAGTAAAGTAGCAGGATACAAGACCAATTTATAATAATCAGTTATGTTTCTATACACCTTCACTAAACATTCCAAAAAAGAAATTAAGAAGGCAAATTTATCTACAATAGTATTCAAAAGAATAAAATATAGCTGACCCTTGAACAACACAGTTTGAACTCTACAGGTCCACTTATACACAGATTTTTTTCAATATATACTGTAAATATATTTATTGTCCTTATGATTTTTCTTAATAACATTTTCTTTTTTCCAGTTTATTGCAAAAATAGTATCTAATACATATAACACAAAGTATATGCTAACCAATTGTTTATGTTATCAGTAAGGCCCCCAGTCAACAACTGGCTACTAGTAGTAAGTTTTGAGGGAGTCAAAAATTACAAGTGAATTTTCACCTGTGCAGGAGGTCAGTCAGTGCCACTAATCCCCACATTTTTCAAGAATCAACTGTACCCAGGAATAAATTTAAATAAGGTGGTTAAATACTTGTAGACTGAAAACTACAAAACATTGCTTCAAGTAAAGAAGACCTACATATATGAATTGAAAGACATCTTGTTCATAGGTAGGAAGATTTAGTACTACCCAAAGCAATACAGATTCTATGCAATTTCTATCAAAATTCCAAGTCTTTTTTATAGAAATGAAAAAGCTGATTCTCAAATCTGTATGAAATTGCAAGAGGCACAATATAGCCAAAATAATCTTGAAAAGAAAACACAAAGTTGAAGGACCCATACTTCCCAATTTCAAAACTTACTACAAAGCTACAGTAATCAAAACAGTGTACTACTGGCATTAGGACAGACATGTAGACCAATGGAAATGAATTGAGCTCCTGGAAATAAACCTTCACATATACAGTCAATTGATTTTGACAAGAATGCCAAGACCATTCAATGAGGAAAGATTTGTCACTTTAACCATTTTTAAGTGTACATTTCAGTGGCATTAATTATATTCACAATGTTGTGCAACTGAAGAAAAGCCCTAGACCTAATGGCTTCACTGATGAATTTTACCAAACATTTAAAGAACACCAATCCTTCTCAAATTTTTCCCAAAAATTGAGAAGAGGACATCCTTCCTAACTCATTCTATGACATCAGCATTGCCCGATATTTAAAGCCAGTCACAGACATTCTAAGAATACTAGAAACCAATTATCCCTTATGAACATTGATGCAAAAATCCTATCAAACCAAATTCTGTGGCATATTAAAAGGATTATACACCATGATCAAGTGAAATTTATTCCTAGAATGCAAGGATGATTGAACATTTAAAAAAACTGATCATTACAATATACCACATCAACAGGATAGGAGAAAAAACACATGGTCACCCTGGCTAGTATGACTCAGTGGATTGAGTGCCAGCCTGCAAACCAAAAGGTCGAAGGGTCAATAGCCAGTCGGGGCACATGCCTGGGTTGTGCTCAGGTCCCCCAGTTGGGGGCATGTGAAGGGCAGCCAATCAATGTATCTCTCACACATTGATGTTTCTCTCCCTCTCTTTCTGTCTCCCATCCACCCTCTCTAAAAAGTAAATAAATAAAATCTTTAAAAAAAGTCATCTCAATTGGTGCAGAAAAAGCATCAGACATAATTCAACATACACCCTTTTATCAAAAACCATTCAACAAATATTATGTTGAGGTATATTTTATCAAAAATATACCTCAACATAATAAAGGCCATATGCGAAAAACCCACAGGGAACATCATACTCAGTGAAAAAGACTGAAAGCTCTCCTCTATAATCAAGAACAAAATAAGAATACCTGTTTTTGCCACTTCCATTCAAAATAGTATCAGAAGTTCTACAGAGAGCAATTAGGCAAGAAAAAGAAATGAAAGGCATCCAGATTAAAAAGGAAGAAATAAAATTATCTGTTTGCAGATGGCATGATCCCACATGCAGAAAACCCTAAACATCCCACAAAAGCACTGTTAGAATAAATGAATTCAAAAAATAGCAGGACACAGCCTCTACTTTTAAAGTGAAAAATATCTGCACATTTCTCCTCTTAATTTTTGCCAATTTCCAGGCATAGAGCTCTAGGTTTATATTTGCATATCCCCCACAAGGCTTATCTTATTGCTAACCCAATAAATATTTGCTGATTGAACAATATATTTTAAAAGGCAATGCACAAAACCATTCATTCATGAATGCTTTTCCATTTCCTATGCTAAATGGAGTATCTAATATACTAAATCCATTGAAGAGGGTTTTGTTTAATGATTATGAATTATATTTATGCTCAAAGAACTCAACAGTATTTCTACTTTATTTCCTAAGATGTTCTAATATTATTTTTTATTATCTGGCCATCAAGATGAAGCCAGCCTATCATTACTGCACATTTTCTCTTTAAAAATGTCTAGTTCGGGTTCCGGCCAAGATGGAGGCAGAGGCAGTCACATTGTGACTCCTCGCGCAACCAAAACTAAGGACAACAAAAATTGAGAAACAAGAAAACAACCAGGACATAGGGAAATGAACTGAACGGAAGTCGGACTCCAGTACCTCCAGACCGGTAAGGAGTGGTGGAGTCGGAGGCCTGCGGAGAGGGGTCGAGGGGTCCCAGCGCGAAGAAACGCTGGCTGGCAGGCACGGGCGCGCAGGGCGCAGATGGCAGCAGACAGACCAGTGGCGGACCCTGGGCGCAGGAGGCGACTGGCAGACCCAGTGAGGGGCTCAAGGCAGCTGGCTGTCCGCAGCCACACATTCGCGCACAAACTAAGCGAAAATGGGCAGCGAAAACGGGCAGCACCGCTGCGTTTCAAAGCTTAAGAGCCCTGTCTGGGAGCTGAGAATGGGAGACTCTCTCAGCCTCACAGGAGACTTCTCGGGGAAGCCCACAGAGTGCGAGAAAGTGCACAAGCCCTCCGCCCGGGAGCCAGCACAGGAAGGGCCCAGTTTGCTTGTGGGAGGCAGTGGAGGGGACGGAAGTCCTAGAGAGAGCGGAGCAGGCGCCATTGTTCCCTCTCAGACCCCGCCCCCACAGACAACGTCACAACCCAGGGACTGGGGTACCCCGCCATGGTGAACACCTAAGGCTCCGCCGCCCTTACGAAACAGCCGCAACCAAACCAAAGGAAATAAAAAATAAAAAAGATGGCTCAAGCAGAATTGAAAGCCCCAGAACCAATTTTTTTAAGTGACCAAGACATAGCCGAACTATCAGATGCACAGTTCAAAGCACTGGTGATCAGGAAGCTCACAGAATTGGCTGACTTTGGACATAAATTAGATGAACAAATGCAGGCTACGATAAGAGAAATGAAGGAAAACACACAGGGAAACAATAGTGAGGGGAAGAAAACTGGGACTCAAATCAATGGAGTGGACCAGAAGGAAGAAAGGAACAACCAAACAGAAAAGAATAAAGAAACAAGAATTCAAAAAAATGAGGAGAGGCTTAGGGACCCCCAGGACACCTTTAAACGTTCCAACATCCGAATTATAGGGGTACCAGAAGGGGAAGAGGAAGAGCAACAAATTAAGAACTTATTTAAACAGATATTAAAGGAAAACTTCCCCAATCTGGCAAGGGAAATAGACTTTCAGAAAGTCCAGGAAGCTCAGAGAGTCCCAAAGAGGTTGGACCCAAGGAGGAACACACCACAGCACATCATAATTACATTAGCCAAGGTGAAAGTGAAGGAGAGAATCCTAGAAGCAGCAAGAGACAAGGAGACAGTAACCTACAAAGGAGTTCCCATCAGACTGTCAGCTGATTTCTCAGATGAAACCTTGTAGGCAAGAAGGGGCTGGCAAGAAGTATTCCAAGTCATGAAAGGCAAGGACCTACATCCCAGATTGCTCTATCCAGCAAAGCTTTCATGTAGAATGGAAGGGCAGATAAAGTGCTTCTCAGACAAGGCCAAGTTAAAGGAGTTCATCATCACCAAGCCCTTATTATATGAAATGTTAAAGGGACTTACCTAAGAAAAAGAAGATTAAAAATATGAACAGTAAAAAAAAGTCATCAAATGGAGGGTTAGCAACAGGGAAGTAGGAGGAGGAGG
>PVIA01004971.1:0-65853 GCA_004024845.1 Tonatia bakeri
TTCCCACCGACCGTCTGCGTGGGCGAGTAATAACATTATTCTTTTCCTGGCTTCTCTTCCACTTCACGGGAACGGCCTTAGCGGGCCGTCAGGAAACAAAAGTCGAGCAGAAAAACATCGCCAGCAGGACCCATGTCCCAGGACCACACCCAACCTGTCTGGCTCTGCCGTTTTCATTTACATGACTCGTTTCCTCTCCCTGACACTCAGCTGTGGGCAGTGTTTCACTGCCATGCATGACGCTGACTGCTGGGGAGCATCACTGCACCACGGACGTCCACACCCCGCCCCGGAGCGGGCCAAGGTTCTTCACACACTGGCAAGTCACCCCCAGGGATGGTTTGTCAGCAGGACTCAAGTCCACGTTCACAGCACCAGTATCCCCAGCTGCCAAAAAGCGGTGGCAACCCAGGTGTCCATCCACAGAGGGACTGTGCCCCAGCTGTACAGAGTGAAGCGCCGACACGGCACAACGCGGACGGACCGGGACAGCGTCTGGCTGAAGAGCCAGGCGTGGAAGACCACGCGGTGCATGGCTCCACGCAGATGCAAGGTCAGCCCGGGAACGCCACAGACAGAGCGCGGGTGCTGCTGGTCAGGGGCTCAGGGGCTCAGGGGCTCAGGGGCTCAGGGGCTCAGGCCTCTCTTCAGGGCGACAGAAATGTTTTGGAACTGTACGGAGGCAATGGTTGTGTAATACTGCACACGCTAAACCCCACAGGACTGTTCACTTTAAGACGGTTAATGGTACATGAATTCTGCCTCGATTTAAAAAAAGCAAAGGAGAGAGACGCTGACACAGGGTGACCCGCACAGCACGAGACACGGAAGGGCAGGTGTGCAAAGTGGAAGGCAGGCAGAGCCTGGGGGAGGGCTGTGTCCCGTGTATCACGCCTCCCGACACTCACCTGGCGCGCGATGCTCTGCACCAGCTTGTCCATGGTGAAGCCGACGTAGGCGTGGATGGTGAACATCTCACGCAGTGTGTCCTCGTACTGTGTGGGGTCGATGCTGCCATCCAGCAGGCTGCGCACCATGTCCAGGAAGGCTGGGTAGTACTCCTCCAGCTCCACCTCACCTAAGGGCGGGCGGGGACCAGATCACCCTGGCTGTCTCGAAGGCCCCGCCAGGGTGAATCTGCAGCCTCTGTGCTCCCCGCCTCCCACCGCAGGCTTCCTGACGTGGGCCTGTGACTCCAGAATGGAAGCGTGCCCGGGCAGTAAGGAGTCGCATGCGTCCCCGCCTGCAGGCAAGGACCACAGCTTCACGCCAGGCGAGGGCAGGCAAGCAGTGCTCAAGACTACTATTCTTGTGACTTCTCATCGGAGATAACAATGACTTCAAATGAAGTCAGAAAAACTCAAGGGGACACTTCTGGTCATAAGGTATGAACTGGAACCCTTGGGGCCCACACGGGCTGCCGCCCGACTCCCAGCACCTGCACAGCACCTCTGGGCTCTCACAGGGTCTGGGGAACTCACTAGGCTGCTTGAGCCGCAGCTCCATGGCGGGGTCATTGCCTTTTTCCCGGCGCCCCTCACAGAGCAGCTTCTCCCTCTCCTTCTCGGTCCGATACTCCAGGAGCTGCTTCTGAGCCTGGCGGTAGATCTTCAGGAGCCGGGAGCACAGAGTCTGGTGGAGACGCAGGAAGAAGTACCAGTTGTTGTTGGCAAAGAAGAGGCTGTAGACGTCATCCATGGGCTTGTGAGGTGGTGGTGGCGGTGGTGGTGGCGGCGGTGGTGGAGGTGGCTGCTGCTGCTGCTGCTGCTGCTGCTGCTCAGGGGCAGAACCCTCACTGGAGGCCCCCTTCTCCTCTGAGGGGCTGCTTTGCGGCCCAGGCACCGGCTTCTTCCGGTCGCCAGAGTCCACGCTCTGCCCCTGGGGGCTCCCCCGGCCCTCGTCAGCAGAGTCCTCAGACGCCCCTAGGTCCAGCTGCTGGGAGAAGAAGAGGCTGGGCACAAACTGATGCACCAGCTGATGGATGGTGCCCTGGTCCTCCTTCTGGATGGCCGGCTGCCGCTTCACGTAGTAGCTGATGAGTGCGGCCGCGTCCTCCAGGATCTGCCTGTCCTCATACACGAAGATAAGGTGTGGCTCGCTGGAGGGGGCGCTGCGGCCCTCTGAGTGCTGCTCCTGGTGCTGGGGACAGGGGGGTGTCAGGCAAGAAGCGACCCACTGGGAAAACCCATGATGGGCACCCAGGGCCGAGGGGCTCTAGTGGTGTCTCATTGCCCAGCGCCAGGACCAGAACAGGGCCAACCCTGTCCCTCCCACCACCAATGCCTGCAGCAATGCCTACAGGCCTGGGACATGAGAGGACCAGGGCCCTGGTCACCAAGTCCCAACTGACCCAAGCTGCCCAGTGCAAGCTCTTCAGGGAAGTGAGGAAGGCTTAGAGTGGCCCCTGGGCCAGCCCATCACACCCACTCATGGATGCCCAGCTAGGCCTTGAAGCCCCAAGACTGCTTCCATGTTAAACCTCTCCTTCCTTAGCTCTTCACACCTAGCCCATAACCTGCCTGTCCCCTCTTCCAGCTGCCACCAGCCCCTCGAGTCCTCCTATCACCTTGTGTAAGTTTCCCCTACCTGCCTGTTCCCATTCACCTGCCAGCTCCACATACTCACTGAGACCTGAGCAACTGGGCCCACAGGAGCAAGGCCCACAGGAGCAAGGCCCACAGGAGCAAAGCCCACTCCATTGCCCCTCCCACATTGCTCCGCAGAGGACTGCAGTCCCTGGCCCGCGGCCCTGCAGCCTCCCGCCTCAAAACGGAGTCAGTGCCCCTCCTCTGAGGCTTCAGGGGCCAAGCTGCCCTGTGGTGCGCATGACCCCTGTGTGAGCTGTCTGCTCTTTCTACCTAGAGAACCATGGCCCTGGGTTCACCCTCCCCTTGGACTTTAGCCAACGATCATTCTCCCTGAAAACCTTAAGACACTGGCTTCTTCCACACTGTCTGAGCACACTGGGGGACTCCAGGCTCTTGGGAAAAACAAGTGTGGGTGCCATCCTGGTAGGCAGGATGTCCTAAAGGCGAGGGCAGGGGGCAGGGCAGTGAGGGGGTGGTGATGACAGTCTGCTTCTCCAACAGAACTGGTGACTGGAACGACACAGGGGCGGGGCTTTCCACACTGTGCCCTGCCCTCACCCATCAGATGCCCTTGCCCTCTCTGCCCCCAGGGGAGCAGCCTAGGAACTCAGTGGTGAGCAACAGGTCTGCTGTGCTGTATCACCACCCCCAATTTGACAATGTGCCACAGACCCCATGGATGGGGGCATGTCTCAGGCTTTGAGGTCCCCTGTAAGGAGATCAGACAGGCGGGAGGATAAAGCCAGGGGCCCAGGGGTGGCCCTGTAGGAGAAAGGCTGTCCCAGGAGAGGGAGGCAGGAGGGAAGGATGTCTGGGCCACCACCCAGTGACATGGAAGAGCATGTACTCTGGACAGGGCACCCCCAGTAGCCAGCTCCCCCGCCTTCAACTTCTGTACTGTAAGAGGAGGTATAATTGCTTGCTGCTTACGTGAGGAGTAAAGGGGAATAAGCGACCAGCCCATGCAAATGCTCAGTCTTTGATGCTGCTGTTTCTGTCTCCTTGGCACAGCCCAGGAGCAGTAACCCCTCCCGTGCCACTCCCTGGAACGCTGGCCAACCTTCCTGACAGCCACCCTGGTGGCCTCCATCTCCGGGCCAGATCACCCTCTATGTGCATTTTTCAAAGGTCTAGATTCTCAGAGCCCAAGAGGCCAGTCCTGCTCCAGTTTTGTGGTTCAGGGTCCATGAGCCCAGATGCTCCAAGACCGGCAAGGAGATATGGTGCAGCTGCTGGGTGCTGGAGTGGGGGCTCCAGGGCCCAGAGTTCTAGTCTCCTGTGACTGGCCTTGGCAAGTGGCCACCTCTCGTGCCTCAGTTTCCTCTCTGCTAAAATTAGGCTAACAAACTTTCATAGGAAGATCTGTGAGCAAGGGTTACACGGGGTGTTCCCTCTGGGGGTTGAAACGCTGCCCGGCGCACGCTGGCAGTGGAGAAAGGAAAGCCGCTAGGACCAGGCAACTGAAGGAAGGTCCCTCAAGGCCCGAGCGGGGGGGGTGGTGGGGGGCGGCGGCGAGGGAAGCACTCCAGCTGACAACGGTCCTCCCTGGCCAGCCCTAGTCTGTGTGCTGCAGAAACGTCTATTCGTACCCCTGCACAGCCCTGTGAGGGCGATGCCTCCACCCCGCCCCAGCACCAGGAGAGGCCCAGGGACCAGTGTAGAGGAGGGCCTCACCTCGTCGTAGACGCTCTCGATCTCGTTGAGCAAGCTCTTGGAGCGAAGGGCCTTGGTGTCATTCTGTTTGAAGTTCACAGCCTGGTGGTCCAGGGACTTGAGGTATGCCTTCTCATACTGCTCCCGCCAAATTTTGTTGAAGCCCTGCTGGGCCTCCCGCCACTCCTCTTCCTTGGCCTTCAGCCTGGGGGGCCAGAGGGGCTCAGCACAGGGAGCATGTAGGAATACCCAGGACACCCATCTGAGTCACCCGTGCATAGGACCAGCCTGTCCCCCCCCCGTAGCCCAGCCACCGCACTGCAAACTCAGGCCGGCCAGGCCAGCCTGTGTTGACTACAGGAGGGGTGGGGGCCACAGCCCTGGAGGACCAGCACGGCTGGTTTCATGGCTTCTCAAATATCGATGCCATGGGACCAAGCTCCTCCTCGTCCTGGCTCCTGCCACTGACGGTATTCTGTGCAGCTCCTGGCTCCACTGTGAACTCCATGAGGGAAGGGATGGTGTGGGCCTTGCTCAGCTCCACCACCCAAGGTCAAACATAGCACCCAACTGAGGGCAGCCACTTTACACCCATTCCCTGTCATGGAAAAGCTGCTAAGACACATTTGTACATGAAAGGCAAGCTGGGGTACGGGTCCCACTCCTCATGGTGAGATCTAATTACGTGTGGGTGGCTGAGGGACTCAGACTGTTAAACACGCTTTCCTCTCAAGAGGGGAACAGGAAGAGGAAGAAGGCTGGAAAACCCTGTGAGCCAGTCTAAGGCCCCAGGGACCCCCACCCAGCCTTGTGACAACACCTGTGACCAACAACGCTAATGAGCTCCCAGGGGGACAGAAGCCAAGGAAACCTTTTGAGGACGACAGGGACAGCAGTGACAGGGTTTTTCTTGAGGCTCTCGATGATCTCAGGGGCCTTGTCCCCATAGATCCGATGGATGGCGCGACGCTGGATCACCTCAGACGTGCCCCCCAGACAGTCATCCAGGCGGAACTTGTCCTGGTCTTCCGGTGCCATCCGGGAGAGTTTCTTCTGCACGCTCTCCAACACCCGAATCGTGGCCAGGTTGGTCTCTAGGACGACGTCTAACTATGGAGAGGAAGGTGGGAAGGGGTCAGGGGGGCCCTGGAGGGGCCGGCTGGGAGAAGGGCTGCTTGGACAGAGCATTTGGGATGCCAGGCATTCAGAGGCAGGGCCCTGAGCAAGCACGGCTGATTACTGGGCTGGGGCCCAGCCACGGGAAGAACAAATGCAGGACTCGGCACTGGGGGGCTGAGAGCCACTGCTGGCTGACCCCCTTCAGGGGCATAAAGAGCGAGTTTTGCCTGGCAAAAAATGAGAAGGGACCCGTGGTGCACGTAACCCCTGGATAACTCTGGGTGTGTGTAGGGAGAGTCAGTCCCCAAAGGGTACACACCGTGTGACTGCATTTACGACACAGTGAGTGAAACAAAGGACAGGTCAGTGTTGCAGGGGCAGTGCTGGGTGGGGCCGGGAGGGCAGTGTTCGGATAAAGGGCAGAAGGAGGGGGTGCTAGCGGTGAGGAGCCGTCCGCTATCTCCGCTGTGGTGGTGGATTCACAAACCACCAAAGGTGGGAAAACCGCACAGAGCTGAACACACGTGTGTGCACAATACAGGCACACGCACATGCCACATATATAAACACAGGCACGCACACACAAATTCAGCCCAACTGGGCAGATGTGCCAATGTGGCTGACCTGGCTGTGACCCTCTGATAGGGATTTATGAGCTATTCCCACTGGGAAAGGGGGCCTGGACCGCTGCGAAACCCCTTGCGCTGCATGCGACTCCATGGCAACCTCAGCCTCCCTCTCGCCAGAAGATTAAGTTAGTTTTCAAAATTAACTTAAGCCCTGGCTGGTGTGGCTCAGTGGATTGAGCGCCGGCTTTCCAGCTGAAAGGCTGCAGGTCTGATTCCCTGTCAGGGCACATGCCTGGGCTGCGGCCCAGGTCCCCAACTGGGGGTCTGTGATATATTTCTCTCACATCGAGGTTTCTCTCCCTCTCTTTATCCCTGCCTTCTTGTCTCTTTAAAAACATAATTAAAATCTTTTTTTTTTTTACAGTCTTTTTTTTTTAAAGATTTTATTCATTTATTTTTAGAGAGGGAAGGGAGAGGGGGAGAGAGAGAGAGAAACATCAATGTGCGGTTGCTGGGGGACATGGCCTGCAACCTAGGCATGTGCCCTGACTGGGAATCGAACCTGCGATGCTTTGGTTCGCAGCCCGTGCTCAATCCACTGAGCTACGCCAGCCAGGGCACATAATTAAAATCTTAAAAAAATAAGCTAACTTATTTTTAATTCAATAGTTACATTAAAAATAAGTAAAGTAATTAAATTAAAATATATTGCCTAGCCAGCCCAAGGGAAAGCAAGACAGGAAAGAGGCCTGCATGACCCCAGGGTGCCCCTGCTGGAGAGCGCCGGCACCCTGATGCTCGAGAGGGTGCCGAGGGTCAGGCAGCGCCAGGATACCTCCCAGGACAGGCAGGGTGATGAGCAGGGGAGAGAGGACACAGTGTGGAGGAGGGGACCGCCACCCCCACGCGGGCCAGGACCCAGGGCCACCCGGAGGGCCTGGAGCACCCGCACACGCACCTCGAAACGCTCGTCCTCACAGCGGTGCAGCTGCTCCTCATAGGGCGTCTTCTTGGAGCTGACGAAGGTGGAGTCCTCCGACCAGGAGGGGAAGGAGACCCAGGTGTCATTCAGCACCTGCGCCAGAGGAAGCGCTGTTACCCGGGCGACAAGCCCTGACGGCCAGACCTGTTCACTGCTGTCTAGTGTAAAACAGGAGAAGCCACAGCATTCTGGTTTCACAGTACACTCCCCCCCCCCACACACAGTTACCGTTAATTTTAAGGCGGTGTTAAGAGAAAACATGACTTCGATCAAAGTGAACAAATCACACTATTTCAGGAATCAGCAAACTTTCTCTGTAAAAAGCTGGGTAACAAATATTTCAGGTTTTATGGGCTTGTGCAGACTTGCCAGGACTGCTCAACTCTGAGTCCTACTAAAGTAGCCACAAGCAACATGGACATCAAAGGGCATGGTTGTGCACCAATAAAACTTTATTGACAAACACAACCAGTAGGCCAGGTCTGGACTGGGGTCTGGTCCACAGGCCGTTCTTTGCTGACCCCTGGCTACACCCTGGAGCCCAGCAGGCATTCTGAAGTTCTGGGTACACGGTAACAGTCTGTGCTCCAGCCTGCAGAGCATTCGACTGCCGAGTGAAATAGGGCCTTACTGAGGCCAGTGGACCCAGGACTACACAGGCTTACAGTCGAAATACACCCAAGTCAAAAACGACAGAGAAACACGCCGAATGCCATGCTGGTGCAGTAGGTGCTGCAGCTTGCCAAAACTGCCACTAGGGCATGAAACTGTCATCGCTGCTCAGGTGTTTGCCACATCCCGGCACCATTCAGCATCCAACATCTGGGGGACTGACATTATTCAGTCTTTCCCCTGGCATGTGGGAGTGGTGGGTGTTTTACGGGGGCATGCACCACAGGGGCCGACATAAGCCCTGGGGAGTTACCTCTTTACAGATGGCTGTCCTCCCACTGCACTTGGGCTGCTGGTAGGTTTTAGGGAGTGCCCGGTAGCTGGATCCGATGCGCTTGCAAGATGAGTAGTCAATTTCCCGGCTTATTCCATCCCCAGACCTGTCGCTCATTGGCGGGGCAAATGACAGCTCTTTCACCCCCAGGAAGGACTTGAATTGTGCAAAGAGTTCTGGAAATTTCCTTCAGAAATAAAGACAAATAGTTAGTTGGCACCCCTGGGGCTTTCTGGAAGTGATCTAGAGATTTCAGAATAGCTCTGTAGAGACATTCGTGGTCACAGGTGGTCAGAATACAAGGCCAGGGAAGAGAGGCAAGAGGCAGAACCTAGTACCAGATGTGCACAAAGTCCCACCTGGGAGTGAATCTGTCCCCCAAACTCCATCACCAGCCAGGCCCCACCACTTGCAGGACAGCCCTGAAACACACTGGAAAAGAACATCTAGACTGGCAGAAGCTGGGTCGGCAGTGTTCCTTCACTGGAAGCGCTAGGGCTGAGCAGCGTGCTCTCACCTGCCTCTGCAAGTAAGGTTTCCCTGGCACAGTGACGGCCTTCCCTGACGCAGCACTTGTGGCTTCTTTTGCACCATGCCAGAGTTGGGTAGTCCTACCCCTTGGCCCCTGACAAATCAGATCCATCTGCCAGGCTCTGCTCCAGAGTCTTCCTCCCCCGGGGGTAGACCCTCTTGGGGACACCCTCTATGAATACAGTCTCATGAGTCATAACGTAACTGCCTGCCACGCATGTTGATGGGAAGGTTTCATGCAGTCCACCCCGGCGTCCCCTGGACTAATGTTTAAATGAATATCAAATCCTACTCAAAGTGTGCAGTTATTGTGACAGCTGGCACGGTGATCCTGCCATGACAAAGCCAGGCAGTCTCCTCCCCTGGAGATGCCTTTGGGGATAAACAGATCACGTGAACAGTCGTGTGTAACGCACACTCCCCACATTCCAGATTGTAGTTTAAGGGTCTCACACACACACAATGCCCACACAGAGCTTTCTGAAATTGTGGTCAGCCTGGCTAAGAAACTTGCCCAACATGACAGGGCTGGGGAGGGGAGGCATGCTGGGACCTGGCCAGGCCCCTTTCCCCAAGGTCACTGGACAGGAGCTGCATGCGCACTGGCCTCCCAGAACACGCTCATCCCCCGGCGGCTGCCCCAGCCTGTGGTCTGCCCACGCACAGCAGCCACGCTCGGCGGCAGGACAGGGCTTCACACAGGCTGTGCAAATTCACAAAGAGAAGAAAGTGCAGAGAGTAAGGTTCTGTTTTTTTTTTCTTCCCAAATAAAAAAAGCTCAGCTCAGTCAGCCTTTCGTTCTTCCTGCAATTTCTGACTGCTGGATTTTAAAAGCCTATTTTAAGAGAATCTGCAAGGTTTTATGTCAGCTGGAAAAAGCTGATCCCAGAAGACACTGTACGATTCCGTTTATGCAGCGCTTCTGTCACGTAAATGTCAGATGCGCACAGATGAGTGGCTGCCTGAGGCTCGGGGGGGACACAGGCCTGTGACTCCGGAGCCGTGGTGTGTCCTGACTGTGGCAGTGGACACACGCCCCTCCCCGGGGGTAGAGCTGTACTCACATGAACACACGCACACACACACACACAGAGGTCCTAGAAACAGGGAAACCTGGGAAGACGGGGGTTGCCCGAGAGTCACTGTCTGGCTGGCGAGCTGACTGCAGACGTTACCGCGGGGACGAGGTCTCGAGTCTGGTCTTCCTCAGGACCGCTCGTGAGTCTCTAACCATCCCCGCGACAACGGGCTGCTTCAAGGCAGTACCAATAAAGCACCCATCGCACTTCAAAAAGAACAGCCAGGAAAGGCGGACAGAGTTTACAACAGGAGACTCATGTGGAGAGCCTGGGGCAGCGCTGCTCACCCTAAAAACGGGCTGACGAGCTGGAGGAGCTCGGAGCCGGACACGAGCTCCTGGTTGAAGAGGGCGATGCAGCGGAGGAAGTTCTCGTAGACCTCCTGGCTCTTCAGGACCCTGCGCACCTGCAGGGGAACAAGTCAGGGGCCCTGCCGGCTGGGCCCAGTCCCAGTCCCACCTGTCTGGACACCACCGGGCACAGAACGTCACCGACACAGGTGTGCCCGGAAGTGACTGGCAGCAGTCTGCAGGGCTACGCGCTCCTTGCAGCCGCCCGCAGTGTCCGCTGTTCAGACAGCACAGGATACCCCGCTGGCTCTGGGCGGGAGCCCCGGCAAGATCCCTGCTTTAGTAAAGTCACACAGCTGCGGAGCAGCAGACGGGTGTCCTCAAACTTGCTTCTGACCCTGAGTTCTGCCACTTCCTGTCCGCCACGCCACCTGCCATCTATTCAATGATGGCCCACAGTCCCTTACACAGGGAAAGCTGGTGCTAGCCCCACCTCCCAGACCCACCCACGAGCCCCCCCCCCCACCTGCTCCCTTCCCAGGAGCCCTCGCCCTGCACGTGTGAGCCCCACCAGTCACCTTGTCAAAGAAGGAGAACTCCTGCAGGGTCCCGTACTTCCCCACGGCAGCAATGGACAGGTCTTTGGTACCACGCAGCTTCATTTTCTTCTGTGGAGAGAAATTCGTGTTGTCAGGGCTCTGTGTGTCCTGTGGACAGCCCTTCTGTTCACCTCAGTCAGTCTCAACACTGCTAGCTAGCACTGAGTTCCTCTGATAGAATCCATCACTGGGTGCTGGGTGAGGTCAGTCTAGGACTCTGTGGATGAAAGTCTCTGACCACCCACCTCCACTTCCATGACCCAGTGAAGGGTGAAGGTCACAGGACTGCCCCGCCCACAATTTGGGATCTAAGTCCGACAGTTTAGGGCTTTTGGTAACAGGTGGGGCCATCATAAAGCTGGAACAGCAGGGAGCTGTGCCCCTGGACACAGTATCAGAAACCTCTCCCCTGCCTGTTTTGTCCTAAGGGCCATGACAGTGATGGGAAGGGGACAGGAAACGGACAGGGAGAGGACAGCACTGGTGGAACACTGGAGAAGCCCGGGCTTTAAATCTCCATGGAGACATTTGTCTCTAAGCTAGACTAGGACTTGAACTTGGCTGCACTCCAGAGCCTAGAAAACCATCTCTCAAGTGCCTGAAGAACGATGGCGATGTGTCAAAAGGGACCCACTGGTCAACCTTGAGGCAATCTGGGCACCACCCAAGTCCACGCTGACACAGGTAACTGAACTAATGTGGCTGAAGAAGAGGCCTGCCCTTACAGCAGAAAGTCACTAGGAAAGGCACAAAGAACAGTGGAATCAGAAAGTCACTGCCACGGGTGATGAGTGCTACAGGAGCTAGAACTCAGGCCCTCTCCTCCCCCGGCGGGGCACCTGGTGCAGTGACCCACCTGTACACGGGGCCCTGCCCCTGAAAGAAATGAGCAGACAGAGCATCACTTCTGGTGTCTCGAGGAGGAGGAGGCAACACTTCTCACAACCATCTTGTAAGACAGACACAGATGAGGAGCCACCTTGGAGGTGAGCTGACTTCCCAAGGTCCCACAGCCAGTGGGGGCACTTCAAGCCAGACCAGGGTCCAGGCTCAGCCTCCTGCCCCAGGCCGACCTCTCGGGGCCTGCGAGTGCTGCCACACACGTAGACACCTACACTCACGGTGATGGTTACCTTGGCTGGTGCCGACACAGGACGGAGAAGTGAGGGCCGGGAGCGCTTTTTGCTGTGTTCCAGGTTCTTCTCGTGCTCACTCTTCTGGACGCTGTTCATTTCACAGGGCCCGTTTCCTGTGAACTAAGGACACAAACACAGGAGGTGGTCAGCACTGGAGAGACGCAGCTGGGCCCATCAGTGCGGCTTCTCCAATTGGCTGAGTACACAGAACGGCCTGCAGCTCTGCCCCCAGCCCCAGCGAGCACTGTCTGCCGCGGGCCAGGGGCTCTGTCCACATGTGAGGTGGTTCCACCTCTCGAGATGCTCATGTTTACTGGGGGACAGACCCATGTACACAGGCCATGACAGTGTAATGAACAGCAGGAGGCTGGGAGAAGGCTCACGGAAGGCCACACTGGAGGGTGGGTCCTGATAGGAAAAGGAGGCCTCAGGTGCAACACTGGAGTGGGGCCTTGGTGTGTGGGGCTCACCCACAGACCACTGATAAATGAGGGTCGGGTGTTCAAGGGCAGGAGAGACAGAAAAAGCCTTTCAGACAAGGGGACTGCATGCACAAAGCCCCAGCAGCCAGAGGAAGCGGTCGATGGCCACCAGGTCACTCAGGGGCATGGGGTGACTGCCAGCCGAGTCTGTATTCTTTTCTAGGACGAGCAGTGTCACCACTCAGCGGGGGCTCCTCGCCAGTCCTCTCAGGCCACGCCAGCCATCGACTAACAGGTTATATGGATGCTTCTCCCAAGGGGGGTGTCTATAGGTGCCAGCAATATTTATCAGAAAACAGTTCTGGAAGAGTCTAGTCAGTGTCCGCCTCCATGTGAAGGTGCTACAAGGCCAGAGAGCGTGGGGAAAGGTGGACAGGCTTCAGCCTCTGCGAGATGTGGGCAGGGCCAGGAGGGCGCACTGAAACCACCCTGCCGCACTGCCTGCTCCCTGCTCCCCCACAGTGAGGACATCACATGAAGGACGCGCTTGGGGCCCAAAGCGGGGCTGGGCACGCAAGCCATGCTGCCTCCAAACAGCACAGCAGCGTCCATCGGGCGAGCAAGAGCTCTGTGCCCGCGCACACTGCCAGGGATGGGTGTGCCCACACACAGTTATGTGCAACAGAAGAAAAAACCGAAAAACACACAAACAGGATGCCATTTTTTAAAAAAGGATAAACCTTTATTTGCACACGCAGTGGGAATTTCTAGAAGAACACACAGAAGACACTGTGGGTGCTTAATTCTGAGGATAGTGACTGGGAAACTGAGGAAAGGAAGGAAAATTTACTTTTCATACTGATACTCTTATAGATACCTGTTTTTTCATGAGCATATACTATTTTATAACAATTATAACGACAATAATGAAACCCTATCGTTAACTACAATAACGATAGTTGCCAAACTTGTTCCTCAGGCGATGAACTTCTCTGGAAGTAGTTATCTGAAGATTCAGTTACTCCAAGAACCTTCGTGGAAAATTCTCTCATCCTTTTTGGGTGGGAGAATAAGATGCAAACACCAACTCCTAAAGGAGGTGGGTGGGCGACACTGGGACCCATGCTGAGTGGGGTGGGGCGGCTCCCCCGCGGCTTGTGCAGCCAGGCCTGCTCAGCTGGAGGGGTGGTGTTAGTCAACAACATTCATGAACGGTGCCGATGTGTAAATGCTCGAGCTGGACGGCCCTGGCGCCCGTTCGGCCGAGGGCTGGCGTATTCGCCATGCGCAGCCTGTTCGTGTAAATAAAGTTCCTTTGCGACAGAAGCTGCCTGGCCTGCAAAGTCTACGATACTTACTATCTGGCCCTTCATAGGAAAACATCTGCCAACTCCGATCTAGGCCAAACAGTCGAGTTTAATTAGGACAATATCAAATCTCATCTTTGGTTTCTTTTCCCTGAAGTTTTAATAGAAATCCAAAAATTAATATAAAGGACTATGAATATAAAGAGCACTTTATATAACAGATTATACATGGGTGTTTTTAATAACTTAAAATCTGATTCAATCCTTCTAAATGTGTAAGGTAGCTCTAATCACCCAATATACACTAAAAAACTTTGTTGAGTTGCTAATAAATGCCACTTAAAGAACTGTGGACAGGAAGTTTTCTGAAGGAAATACTTACTTTTTTTTTTTAAAAGGGCAGGCTTGACCACGTCCAATTTTGTAAAATCCCAATCATACCACCAGGGGTCGCTGCGACCACAGAGGACAAGAGGTTCCACGCACTGGCCGCCCACCCAGGGCTTCAAGAATCACCACCCAGGTGAAGTTTCACGAACCAAGACGGCCCTTGCCAAAAAGCTGCTCACAGTTGGAACACACAGTGTTCTATCAACTACCCAGTGTCTGTTGTGCGACACTCGCACAACCGCAGTGGACAGGGCTCTCCATCAACTATTACCCCCCCCCCCCCGGGGGGTTCTGTAGCACGGATCAGCAAAGGCAGGGCCCTCGGCTCACCCTGGCCAGGCACTTCCCCAAGGAACCCTCTGACAGGCCTGGGAAGGTAAGTCTCCACTGCCACTTCTAGATGAAGCTAAAGCTTGTGGAAGTGACCTGCCAGGCTTCCACAGCAAGAAAGTGACAACGTGAGATAAGGATCAGGTGTGCAATCATCAGTCCTTGCTCCAGGCACTGCACCCACTGTCTCTGGTCAACGCAGCATTGCCTTCCTGAGCCTCCCTGGGGTGTGAGGTGAGGACACATCCCTCGCCCCTTGACTTCTGCCAGAGTAGCGAAAGCAGGCAAAAACTCGCCCAGGCCTTCTTTCCCATGAAGGTGGGCAATCTCTGAACTACTCAGCGCTGATGGAGCAAGCTCTGGGAAGGCCAGCCACAGACATTACTGTGTTCCCTTCTCTCTTCGAG
This sequence comes from Tonatia bakeri, assembly GCA_004024845.1. Classification (NCBI taxonomy): domain Eukaryota; kingdom Metazoa; phylum Chordata; class Mammalia; order Chiroptera; family Phyllostomidae; genus Tonatia; species Tonatia bakeri. The sequence continues at coordinate 14,349 of PVIA01004971.1, forward strand.
GACAAGTTCAAGAAAAGAACTGCTAAGGCTGAGGTCAGAGCTGAGATGCAAGACCCCAACCCAAGAGGATGAGAGCCAAAGAAAATTTACCAAGCATACAAGAGGGCACTATGGGGCTTCACAGAGTGCGACAGAATGCAGCTCAAGCTACCAGAGACGCAGAAGGAGGTGGTGAGACTTGCTGAGGAAAAGAGGAAGACAAAGCACTGAGCACATGCAGGGCCCTGCAGGAGACACCTGGAGAACAACCGCTTGCTGGGTTCCCCCGTGAGCAGGAGGGCCGGTTAATCTCATGGAAGAGAAGGAAAGGAGGCCCAGGAGACGTACAGCACCCTAGGAGGCTGAGTGCTGTGGCCCAGGCTGTGTGCTCACAGGGCTCCGTTCAGTCCCTCAGCCCCCAAGATACCCAGGGCTCCAGCTCCAGCACTTAATGGCAGCTCCACTGATAGGCACAGGGCTTCTCTGACTTGGAGTCAGGAAGTGTTTCCTGGTGGCATCCCTGCTGAGGGTCCTACAGACAGTGACACGGCAGGCAGAGTGTGTGTGCGGGGGGTGGGCACAGGACAAACCCCAGCCCACCCTGACTGGACCAAGAATGCTCAGGGCATCTAAACCCAGACTCTGGTTGCCCCTAATGTCCCTTTGATGCCACTGCCCCCAGCCCTGCTTCCACGGTGCCTGCATTCAGAAGAGGTGGCGATGACACGTGAAGGGAGGCGGCTTCATGGGCTCACACCCCAGGCTGTCACCAGGGCAGAGAGGAAGAAACATGGAAAGAGGAAACAGAAGTCAGCAAACTAGGGAGAGCAGGGAGCTTCTGCAATCTGATAAAGGGCGTTCATGAAAAACCCACAGCTCGCAGCACACTCAATGGTGAAAGACTTCAATCTTTCCCTCTAAGATCAGGAACAAGACAAGGATGCCTGCTTCCACCACAGTACTGGGGGTCCCACCAGGGCAATGACACCAAAAAAAGAAATAAAAGGCATAAAAACTGGAAAGGAGGAAGGAGAACTATGTTAGCGGATGGTGTAGTCTGATACACAAAAGCCCTAGCAAATGCGCAAAAACAAAGCTAACCAACAAATTCAGCAAAACTGCAGGTTACAAAACTGACACACAGAAGGCACACAGGTTGTTCTACATGCCAGCAATGAAAGACCAAGAAATGCAATTAAGAAAACAATTTCGAGTGCTGGCCTGTGAACCAAAGGGTCGCTGATTGGATTCCCAGACAGGGCACATGCTGGGCTGCAGGACAGGTCCCCAGTGGGGGGCGCTCAGAAGGCAACCACACACTGATGTTTCCCTCCCTCTCTCCCTCCCTTTCTCTCTCTAAAAATAAATAATATCTTAAAAAAGAAAACAATTCCATTTCTGAAAGTATAAAAAAATTTAATAAATTTAACCAGGGCAGTGCAAGACATGTACACTGAAAACTGTAACACATTGCTGAAAGAAATGAAAGACAATTTAAATAAACGGAAAGATGCTGCATGGTCATGGATTAGAAGGCTTAATATTGTTAAGCTGACTACTCCCTGAACAGTTGAAAGACTCAAGGCAATTCCCGTCAACAGCAATGGTGACTTTCGAAGATCACCAGGAAAAACTGATCTTTAAATTCATATGGAATTGCAAGGGCCCCTGAAGAGCCAAAACAATCCTGGAAAAGAACGAAGTAGGCGGCTTTCAAACTCACTGCAAAGCTACAGTAACCAGGACAGTGTGGTGCCGGCGGCCTCAGGGAAGACACGGAGATTAATGGGTTAGAAACGAGGAGTCCAGAAATGAGCTCACACAACCATGGCCAACCGCTTCTCAGCGAGAGTGCCAAGACCACGTACGGGAACAAAAGAGCTTCTTCAACGAACGGTGCCAGGGTTACTGGATGTCCACGTGCAACAGAATGAGGTGGGACCCTTACCTCACACCACATACAAATACTAACGCAAAAGGGATCAATGACCTAACTGTAACAGCTAAAACTATACAACTATTAGGAAACATAGGGAGAAACCTTCCTGACTGAAAGAGATTTGGCCCCGGATTCTTAGACGTGACACGAACAGAAAGCATGAGCAACATCAACAACCAAGAGACAAACTGAAACACGGGCGAAGGACCCCGATGCTCATTTCCCCAAAGCAGGTGTACAGGTGGCCCCTAACTACATGAAGAAATGCTCGGTATCACTAGCCTTCAGGGGAATATGAGCCAAACCACAATGAGACACCACTTCACAGCAGCCACGAAGGATGTAATTTTTTAAAAAGAGGAAGACACCGAGCATCAGTGATGGGAAGAAACTGCTAGTGAGAACACAAGATGGTGCGGCTGCTTTGGAAAACAGTCTGGCGGTTCCTCAGAAACTTGAGCACACAGTGACCACAGGGCTCAGTGATCCCACTCTCAGGTACAGACCCCTAGGAAGTGAAAACAAGGACTCAAACAAATCCTTGCACACGCGTGCACATCGGCAGTACTCACAACTGCCAAAAAGCAAAAATCACTCAAATGTCCACTGACGCATAAATGGAACGTGGTCCATCCACGCAACGGACTATCACTCAGCCATGAAAAGGAGTGACACACCGACACACGGTAGCATGGGTGGGCCTTGAAAATATGCTCAGGGACAAAAGTCAGACACAAAAGGCCACATGTTGTATGATCCCATTTATGTGGAAGATCCGGAACAGGCAAATCCACAGAGAGAAAGCAGATGGGTGGATGGCAGGAGTGGGGGGAGGGCGTGGGGAGTGACTGTAATGGGAATGGGGTCTCCTTGTGGGGTCGTGGAGACGCTCCTGACCTAGACAGAGGCAGTGCTTGCACAACACGTAAATGCATTAGATGCCACTACATTGCATGCTTTAAAATTTTGCCCTGGCTGGTGTGGCTCAGTGGATTGAGTACCAGCCTGTGAACCAAAGCGCTGCTGATTCTATTCCCAGTCAGGGCACAGGCCTGGGTTGCGGGCCAGGTCCCCAGTAGGGGGCATGTGAGAGGCAACCACACATTGATGTTTTTCTCCTTCTCTTTCCTTTCCCCTCTGCCTAAAAATAAATAAAATCTTTAAAAATAACATAAAAATTTTCTTCAAGTAAAAAAGAAAGCCTCATGTTCATGGAAAAGAAAAGAAAAAGAGGGAATGGGAAGTGTAGCCCAACAAACCTCAGGCCACAACGGGAGGAAGAAGGCCGACAATACAGTCTGCACCCTCACAGTCCCTGTCCCAGGTCCCTTCTCTGCTCTCTGCCCTTCGGTCACTGCCAAGACTCAGCCCGCCCCCACCTGACCCTGCCCATAGGGCCCTGGTTAGGAGGCAGGGGGCTCTGTAGTCCTGGGCTGCAGGTCAGGAGGAATACAAGGCCCCCTCCCCTCGTCTCCACCTCCCAAAACAGCCCTCACCATCTGGCACTGTCCATACTGAGAAGGCCTCTTCAGGATCTGCTCCAGCTTGATGTGGAGGTAAAGCCTGCACTGGGGCCCCCTGGGTGTCTATATCTTGTGGCTCCTGGGGGAACCCAGCATGTCCTGGGACTCACACAAGCTTGGCATGGGGTTCTGGATGAGAAGGTGGCACCCAGGCTGGGTGGGTGCTCTTACTTACCAGGGACCGCTTGGCTTCAGGCAGGAACTGCCCAAACTCTGACAGCAGGTCCTCCTGGCCCCGAAAGAGGTTTGCCACCTCGGTGAACACCTCCTCTTCAGACATGCCTCGGAAGGGCCGGCCCTTCGTGCTTAGCTGCTCCTTCTGCCAATTGTGAGGAAAGGAGAAATGAGCTGTTAGACACAGAACCAGGTACCAAGGCTGTGACATTCAAGCATCTCACTGTGGAGAACACAGAAGGACAGCTACTGCGAGAAAGGGGCCCAGCCTGACACCTTGGGGTGCCCTGTGCCAGGCTCCCTTGTCTGGACCTCATTCCACAGCACAGCCTGAGCACCCTGGCCTTGGATGGGGTTTGTGCTGGGAGTGTGAGGGGATGCAGGCAGGGGTCTGGTCATGGGAGCAGTGGTCCCAGCCCTCTCAAGGGCAAGGGAGCATGTACTGCCGGGCAGGGGGGTAGGTCACTGGTGCTGGGCCTCAAAGGGAGGAGGGTAAAGAGGAAGGGACGGCACTCCTGGGCCAATGGAATGGTTCGCCCAGAGTCACTAAGGCCTGAGGGTTGACAAAAGATGATGGCCTGACCCAGTGCTCAAAGTGACAAGATTAAAACCAGAGGGGACCTGGGTCTGGAAGGCAGGAAGCATAGGCAGAACTCAAGATGTACATTAGAAATAAGTCTCTGTAAACTTTACATCTGGAAATGTGACCGAGCGAGAGGCGTCAGCGGGCCGGGGCCCTCCCACGGTGGACTTTCCTGCTCCGCACGCCCTCTCCAGGGCTACAAAGGAGAATGAGCCAATGGCCTCCCTCCTCCCGGTCTGCTGCACCCCAAGGGAGACTAGTTTTCAATTTTGCACCCATAGCACGTATTTAGGAGGGGGAAAATAACTGCCTTCCCCCAACCACCCCCACCAAAGTCACCGGGACACCTGAAATCCAAAGAAAAAATGGGCGACGACCACTCAGTTCAGAGAGGGTGCCACCTCTCTACAACGGACAACAATCAAACAGCACTACTTTGCCCACTGGACCGATGAAGACGGAAAGGACCGGCTTTCCCACGAGGACGTGGGAAACATGAAGTAGGAAGGGAGACTGGTGCCACCTGAAGCAGGGAAAGACGGCGCTATCTACAACCACGTGACAGGTGCACACCCTGACTCAGGGACACACTTTCTGGGCATGTTTCCATGGACACAGTCAGTTCTGTTCCAATGCTTGTTTTGAACGCATGTTTGTGTGAGCTTGACACGCATGCTAAGGCATCAAGGGAGTGCAGGGCAGGGCCTGCAACTGCTTGTGTGGGAGACTGCAGAAAAATCGCAGAGCTGACTGAGTAGTGTGGGAATATACCCCCCCCCCCCCGCAACATCCGTTAGGAGCAACCCACTATCCCCACAGGAAGCTGCAACACCCATTTCAGGAAACCTCCTCCCAGCACCTCCCAGTGACCCACAGGCTTCAACCTTCTCCACCCACGGGTGAACCTCAGGTCTTCCCAATGTCAAGTGCCAGAAGTGCGACAATATGCATGTCATTCTTAGACATTTAATGTGTTCAATGGCACTACCATTTTCAGTAGGTGCCTCCAGTTTCCCAGTGGTATGCTCTGACCATTTTCCCGTAAGCCCTGTGGCCAGTGCAAATTTCCAGAGCAGGGTCACTTTTAGGAATCTCCTGTGTCCCATGGAGGCAGAACTGGCTGTGCTCACCCACGTCCACATGGGACACATGCATGAAGTTGGGCAAAGGCGACCCAAGGCAAGCCCCGTGCGAGTCGATGACCTCAGTGAGCCGCATTTAGCGCGGGAGCGGCACCGCCAGTGCTGGGGCCATTCCGCAGATTAGGGCCTGAGGCTCGGCCGGGTGCGGGAAGGGCTCTGAGGGCGCAGCGGGCAGAGCTAAGGTCTGAACCCAAAACCCAACAGAGATCGAAACCCCGTAACATGTGGGCAGATACACCCAGCGCTGCTGGCTTTTGGCCTGACAATGTCTTTTAAAAAACCTAAGCCAATGTTCTAAAATCAGAACAATTCACACAAAAAATTCACTTTTAGCTACTCTGGAAGAAACGGCCGGCTTGAGGTCCAGGCCATTAGGGGGTTTGTTTGAAGTGCAGATGCTGGGCAAGACCTGAGGAGTCACCACCCAGGGAAGGCCCAGGCACCTGCGTTTCCCACCAGCTCCCTGGTTGGGGGACGCGGAGCTGCACCTTCCCCAGTGAGTCTTCTCTGAAGGAGTCTGTGGCCCACACACATGACTTTGGATAATGACTGTGGATCAACGTCTAACTTCTTTGCCTCTCCATTGCCACCAACAGAACAGACACCTCCCAGCCCCTAAGCTGTAATGACCCTGTGGTCTATGAAGGACCCACAAGCTCCTATGAGGCCGAACATCGTTGCCCCTAGCCCTAGCCCCATCGAATGTTCACAGCTGCCACTGCGATCACTCCCCTGTGAGAAGCAAGCCCTCACCACAGCTCACGCACTATGTACAGTCTAAACGTGAGTCCGATGGGACCACCCACACCGCCAGCACCACTGATGGCAAAAGTCTGTTGTGTCACAACAGCTCCCTTGGGTTTACAGGAAGCAAACTCCATCAATCTGACCCTACACTTCTGGACAAAGGGAATCCCACTCCTTTACTTCCCTTATCAAGGTTGTGCAAAAGATTTCATTTCTGAAAGTTAGGCTCCACTGCTTAGAAAAATAAAAGAAAACCCCACGTCTGGAAGAGGATGCTATCCAAATTCCTTGTACGACAGAGGTCCCTCAGCACTGGCCTGCCTGCACTTCCTGCCATGTCCCCTCTGACCCCTGGGCCTTTGCACAGGCTGTCCCCAACACCAAGAGCCCACCCTTTATCTGTACTTGTGTACCTGATGGTTCTGACCCATTTGTCAAGATTTAACCTGAGTGCCTTCTATCTGACTCCTACACAGCGGGCAACCATTGATCCTCATGTACTTCTTTGCAGTTTCCTTCGTTCCCACCCCAAGTACCTCCAAGTTTCTCCCACCTCCAGACTGCACTCCTGGGCAGCAGCAACCTTTCACCTCTGTCGCTCCTGCACCTGCACAGGGCCCAGCTGTAATCAGCAGAAATGAAGGAAGCTGCGTGGTCTAAACAACAATGAAGTCATCTTTTAATTAAAAGAGTATCCCCTCAGGTTCTCTTTAAATCCCTCTGATGTACGTTTCCTTGGGTGCACAGCAAGGAGTAAATTAAAGTAAAAACTACACAGAACTCCAATAGGTATTTGTACACCCGCATTCAAAGCAGCCGAAGTGTCCCTCGGCAGATGACCGGACAGAGTGTGGGCCATCCACACACAGAGTGGATAGTACTCAGCCTTAAAAAGAAGATTCTGCCACCTGCCACCACAGGAGCTGAGTGAGAGAAGCCAGTCACAAGAGGACAAACACTGTAGGATCCCACTTACGTGAGGTCCTTAGAGGAGTCCACAAATTCACCGACAGAAAGTAGAAGGGAAGGTGTCAGGGGCTGGGGGAGGGGGTGTTAGCGTTTAACAGGGACGGAGTGTCAGTTTTGCAAGATGAAAGGCGTTCCACAGATGGATGGCGGTGGCGGCTGCACAACAGTGTGAATGTACTTACTGCCACTGGACTGAACACTTAAAACGGTTAAAATGCTAAATTTTATAATATCTGTATTTTGCCACAGTAAAAAAATGAGATTTTTACAGAATTCCATAATTCAGACAAGAAAAGGCTTCTAATGCTCCCGACCTGGGATGATGTCAGGAGCAGCCACGGAGAAGTGGGACCAGAGGCCTCCTACCTGGTACGTATGCAGTATCTCTAGGAACGACCTGTAGATCTCAGGGTGGTCCAGGAAGCGGGTCTTAATCTTGTTCACATAGCTGATGGCGTTGTTGAACTCCACAGAATCCGACTCCAAGGGCACCTGGGTCTTGTCCTCCTTGTACAGCAGCTGTTGTTTGAAATTCTCAGCACAGTCGCTGTGGTTGTGTGAATTCTCCTGACAACAACATGACGGGGAGTTACCGGCAGCCGGACACCAGAACACTGTGTCAAAGGCCAGGCCAGGCCACTCTCTGTACAACAGGCAGAACCCAGCACAGAGCCAAGTGCTCTAATGAGACGCGGGAAAAGGTTCCTTCTGGGGGTCTGGAGGGAGGGGTGCGGACGGGGGCCCCACAGAGCACGCAGACCGTTCCTCCTGGGCAAGTCTCACATGCTCACCTCCACCCGATCCTTCCCGATCGGGTCAGAGCGCACAGAAGGTTGAGGAACACTCTGCAATTTGAAAACTTAGCATTTGCGAGAAATGTACAAAATGTGGATTGTTTAATCCTTTTTGGAGAGGAGTTTCGGCCTCTTTGTAAGAGAAGACTTCCCACACTTTTCGCCAGCCCATTTCAGCGAGAACCGTTTTCAACTGCAGAAGCACCTGCTCTCAGCAGGGACTTAGAGGCGCGGGAGGCTCCCCGTCCAGGCTGCCCGGACTGCGGGACTTCCGGTGCTAAGCCTCCGGCCAGTCGCCTGAGAGAAGAGCGGCCTTGCCCAGTCATCGAGCATGCCCTGCGTTTGCGTGCTTTTCCATCACTCCAGATGAAAACACAGATACACGCATCTCTCCTCTCTGCACTCAGAACCCTAATTCTTGGTGCGACATGCCCTGCTCCCCCAGGTGATATGTTTCTAAACTGGCATTTTCACATGGTTCTGATGACAGCCTCCACCTGCTTCTGACAGTAGCTGGGCCATCAGAAGTGACCCTGGGCATCCTGCAGATCTCTAGCAAGCAGGGGCTATTCAAGCAGTTTTCCAGAACCATCCTGCGCCAAACTAAAATGACCCTGTCTCCCAGCACTCTGAGCCTCTCTCTTGCTGTTTGTGTTGTACGTGCATTATAACATGCTGTACTTATTTTGTCTCTCCACCCTGACCAGACGACAAACACCACGGGGACAGAGGTTCCGCTCTGTTCACGGCTGTATCTGCACTGCCCGGAACAGAGCTTGGGACAGAGCAGCTTCCTCCGCTGCCGGGGAACAATCAGACGGACAGTGAAGGAACCAACCGAGTCCGCTGTTCCCACTGCCCAGGAGCCCAAGCACCCCACCTGCGCCGCCCGCCGTCCAGTAGGACGGGGACTGCGAGGCACACTGGCCGTCACCTGGGTGGGTGTCCTCGTCTGCTTAGGCTGCTCTAAGAAAATGCCATGGATTGGGTGGCTTCAACAACAGAAACTTATTCCTCACAGTTACGGGGGCTGGCAGTTCTGGAGCTTGGTCTCTCCTTGGGCCCCTGGGCTTTTAGATGGCTGCCCCTGTGCGCACACGATCCTGGGTTTCTCTGTGAACACCCCAAATTTCCAGTCAGACACCAGTCAGACTGGATGAGCAGTCACCACAAGGCCTTAATTCACCTCACATACCTCTGTAAAAATCCCATCTCCAAATATAGTCACATTCTAATGCCCTGAGGGTTAGGACTTGAGAGTGAAGAATCTGGGTGGGGGGGATATGACACAATTCAGCCCGAGGCAGTGGGTGTACAGGTAACTCTAGAAAGTGTGAGCTGAGGACATCAGAGACACGACAGACCCAGAGCAGTCACAGTTCTAAACATCACATCTCCCAGGCAGTGGATTCCTTCTAGAACACTCTGGGGTGCTCCTGCTGATTACCTTGCAGTGGAAGATGGAAGGAGCACAGACAGGGAGCCTTGGGGCCAGGGTTTGCTTCAGAGGAGGCTGTGTGCTCACCAGAAGCTCCCCACCACTTCTGAGGGGGCATTTTCAAGTACTGCATGCCCCTCCCAACCCCCCGGGAGCGACTCCCTGTGATGACACAGAGGACCGCCCCCAGAGACCAGGACTCCACTAAATGGTGCAGCAGCTACAGTGACCAGTCTGGTGTTTCTTTAATAAGTCAGACATAGTTAACACATGGCCTAGCAATTCTGCTCCCAGATCACCCCAAAAGAACTGAAAACAGGTGTTCAAACAAATCCTCGAACACTCACGTTCAAAGTGGCACTTACTAGTCAAAATCACCAATAGATGGAAACCACCAAAGTGCCCATAAGCAGAAGAACGGATGAACTAAATGCGGCCCATCCATACCAGGCACGTTATTCAGCCCCATAAAAGGAATGAAGCTCTGATTCACGGACGCTCCAATATAACACTAACGAACCTTTGAAAACACTGCGCTGAGTGAAGGGAGTCAGACACAAAAGGTTACACAGGCCCTGGCTGGTGTGGCTCAGTGGACTGAGCATCAGCCTGAGAACCAAAAGGTCAGCAGCTTGATTCCAGGTCAGGGCACATGCCTGGGATGCATGCAAGAGGTAACCAGTCCTTGTTTCTTTCCCTCTCTTCTCCCACTGTCTGGCTTCCAGGTCTCCTCTGCAACCTCAGTCCACAGCGGGCATAGCAGCCAAAGTGGCCTTTCCAGAACTGTCCACCAACTTCCCACGCTCCTGGCTCTCTACCCCACCCTTTATACTCTGTGTTCCAGCCCCACTGGCTTCCTGGCTATTTCTCAAACACACTCCCCCACTCCTACCCCAGGTCTCTACCCCACCCCAGCACGGTTCCCGCTGCCGTCCTCAAGCCCTGCCCCGGCCACCTTTTCCTTGCAGTGCCGAACTCCCTCACTCATTTCACACCTGCCCGCCTGAATCTCAGGATTTCCCACCTTCACTGAGCAGGCACCCCAAGAGCTGGGACTTCCAGTACACCCCAGGGCCTGACACACAGGAGATGGTCTACACTCACTCTGGGGGTGACCTGGGCAGAGACAACCTACTGGGAACTGACTGAACTTCCAGATGACCCTACTCAGAGCGTGGACAGCAGGCCTCCCTTTGAACGCAATGGGGCCGTTTATCTTACAAGCTGCACTAAAGGTTTGTCTTTTGATCCCTGCCCAAGCTGGCTGTTGCCCCAGGTAAGCATGAAAAGGTCAGCTCCCAGAAGGCAGGGTCTGCCCTTGAAGGGACCCGCTGACATCCAGTGTCTCCCCCGACCACCCATGCCTGACAGCGCGTGCCAAAGGGGGGACACAGTCAGGACCAAGACAGATGAGGGTCTTGCCTGACCTGGAGGACTCCTGGTTTCCCCAGGAAGGCAAATATGTAAGAAACAGCAGATTGTTTATTTTCTGACTTTGCTACAAAAACATGTGGTATGAGAGTGACATTGGGGCTCTCTCTGCACAAGTGAGGTAACAAGGCCCATATGACCAGATCCCAAATGGTACCAAATATGGAAGCTGCGACCCCAGTAAGGGAACGTTCTTCCGCACGTGGTTCTCTGGCCCTCCTTCTGGCCACGCTTCCCTCATCACAGCACATGTCTGCCAGTCTTCCCCTCTAGACCAATGTTCTCCAGCTGGGCTGACTCTGCCCCACAGGGAACACCTGGCAAGGTCTGGGGACATTCCTGGGTTGTCACACTGGAGGAGGAAGTGCTGTTGGTATCAGGTGGGAGGAGCGGAGGTGCTGTTCAGCGCCTTGCAGTGCAAAGGGGGCCCTACGAGAAAGAATGACCCAGTCCTGGTGGCAATGGTGCCGAGGCTGGGAAACCCTGCACGAAGGGCTCCCACAGGCCAGGGTGCCCTTACTTCTCTTCCTCGGCATCTAGGAGCCACTCCCTCTGTGTCTGCAGTTGGCAGGATTCACAATGAGGTGAAAAATGAAAAGAACCAAGCTGAACTTCAAACAGCAAGGCTAGACAAACCAATTTAGAAAAACATCACCAGAGCACTGGCATACGAGGAGCTCTGGGAAGATGTCCAGCTGCTGTGTCCTCTCAAAGGACTCTGGGAAGCCAGGAAGACACCTTGTCCGTGCCTGACACTGAGGACTGCTGAGAAGCCGGCTGGAAACCCTGCGGGTCCTCAGCACTGGCTGAAGCGGAGTGGACTGGTGTTCCTGAATGCACTCTCCAGCTGAGGGAGCAGAACCTGGATGTGGCTTCTTTCGGAAGCAGCAAGACTGAGCTCTGCTGAGTGGCTCTTCACTAAGTTCTCTCCCAGCTTTCCTCAAGGTAATGGGCCTTCATCACCTCGGTGAGCCAGGGAAGACCAGACTGGTCCGATCCGTTATCTCTACAAGAACCCTCCCTGGAGTGTGTGGAACAGCAGAGGCAACACGGTGCAGTTCCCATGGATACCCAGCCCAGAGCACGGTGACTCCCACAGCCAGGGACTGAGAAAGGCCATGTCCACACAGGAAGCACAATTCTTGCTCTTTCTCAGCAAGTGACGGGAACAATACTCGGTGTTCACAGGGTGCTTCGGACTCACTAAGCGCCCCGTGCACTCTGTTGACAATGGGCTTGGCTTCATCCTCCAGCTGTCACTGTTTCAAAGGTTAATCCTGCCAAGACTTTTATGGTCTGAAGGCACAAGTCCCCCGTCTGGATCCTGGGGCTTCATTCAGAAACATAAAATGGAAGCTCTTTGGAATTCAGCAGCCACAGGCTTCCAAGTTCCTTTTTCAAACTGAGATGCACCCCTTGGCTTTAATAAAACAACACACTGGACGTGGAGCTTGCCTTGTGTAGGCGTCTCTCACTGTTTTCCTTCCCAATCTGACACCCTCATTGGAGAGGACACTCCTTCATCAGAGGAGAAACCTGCAAAATGCTTCCTGCGGTAGATTTTTACCTCCCCACTAAAACCCCTGTGGCAGAGATGGAGGAGGTTGGAAGAGTGGGTTCTGGGTTCGCTCAGACCAGCGGTTCTCATCGGGGGCGATTCTACTCCCAGGAGGTACTTGACAATGTCTGGTGAAGGCCTAGTGGGTTGAGTCAGGGACACTACTAAATACCCTCCAACGCTCTGGACATCTACCTCCCTCAGCACAACACTACACCTTACATGGTAACAGGGCCAGGGTAGAGGAAAACAATAATAACCTTATAAAAGTAAAGCTCAAAGTGGCCTCTGCATTGCAGATAGAGGAAGCAGCCAGTTGTCACCGAGAGAAGACACCAAAGCCACAAGCCTGAGCTGAGCTAATGACCCTGCTGGCAATTATAAAAATGGCTAATCACACCCACATCCCAACTGCTTCATTTTGTGGGTGGCATCAAGGGTGGTCAGAGCGACCACATGCCCGAGTACCAGTGTGGCCTGCCTAGTGCGCTCACGGGGAAGTAAGGCCTCAGGCCAAGACCTTAGTTACCCGGGATGCGGTTATTTTGACTGGGCATAATCTGTGTCAGGAGAATGCCTTCCTCACACGCACATACACACATCTACTCTTGATTTAAATCCTCCCAGCGGACTGATTTGGGAAGCAGAGGCTGATATAGGTGTTTCAATTCATTTTCATTTGTGCTAGGAGAGAGTAGCACATCTAGGAAAGACCAATCTGTCACTGCCTTTCCAGCAATGCAATGTTCGAGACACACTGTCTGACCCGAGTCCCTTCACACAGTGCGGGCTGTGTGAAGGCCAAGATCGCGCAAACCACTGCAGCAGCATACCTGGCTGGACAGAGGCGACTGTATGTTTAACTTGCCATTCTTGGGAATGTCGATTCTGTACCCAAGGGGAAGGAAAGCGTTGAATCCAACGATGAGGTCAGGGTGTTCATGGAAGAGCTGTGAGACTCGTCGGATGACTCCAGGAGTGTCGATGCTGGAATAAGGAACGTGAGTTGGCGAAAGCGTGTCCACAAACAAATTCAAAGTGAAATCTATTCCAGGCTCCTGTGACACTGCCATGTAACTGGCTTCTCACTGACAGCGAAGCCCCCGAAAATGTGACTGGGGTCATTCTGCTGACAGTGATCTACTTGTAGAGCAGCCAGGCCTGAGCTCCCTGTGGCCCTGGTGAGCTCCGCAGAGCGGCCACATGGCACAGCTCCCCCAAACACTCCAAGCACACGTCCTCAGTGCTAAGGCTGACGGGAGAGCAACTGCAAGTCCAGGACTCCAAGACGTGGCAGGAGGTCAAAGTCCTCTAAATGATGAGGTGAGATAAATTCCCTCATTTCATATGAAGTAGGGATCAACAGTGACACAGGACTTGATCCCAGCAACTGATTACAATGCATAAATACTGAAGGCCCTACAAGCATGGGAACTGCTTAAGAATTTGAGGGAAAGGATGGGGTCTCCATCATGGGTACAGTCAAGGCCAAGGCCTCAGCGTAGTGCTTGTGGAAAGAAACCAGGCCAGCCCTGACATACTTCCTCAGAGGGAGAGGCAGCAGGGTGGGGATGTAACAGTCAAGAATCTAAGTGTCAGAGGACCCAAGTCTAGTCCTGACTCTGTCTGATAGGCCTCAGTGAGCCTCCTTTCACACAAGAGAACGATTGCAGGGTCCTCTATAGATGTCTAACCCTCTTGATTCTACGCCTGAAAAATACAACTAATGTGTTTTAAATGCCTTCTAAAATTGCAGGTTTCTTACCAAGGATTTTGTGGGCGTAACTTCCTAGGAGGCCTGGGATTAGGGCGAGGTGAGTGAGGAACTCACCTTAGGGACAAGATATAAGGGAGAGAGGACGCCAGGACATTCAACAATCAAGAATAACAACATTTTAATACAGTGCTTTAAAAATTAATTTTAGAGAATCCTGGAAAAACAAAATTCATTTAAAAATCAAAATTTTAAAGACTTTGCAGTTCTGATTCGCCTCACCCCCACACCTGCCCTCCTTCCAGGAATTCCCATAACAGCTCCACAAAGAGGGGACTCTACACTCCCATTTTTTAGAGGAAGGAACCGAGGATCCCAGAGGTTCGACGACCTGTGCAAGGTCACCCAGCTGCGGGCTCCCACGTCGCTCAGCCCAGTGGCGGCCCCCCGGGGTGGAGAGGGGCCCCACGGGTACCTTTGGCTTTTGAACTCCTTCATAATCTCCAGGAAGCCGTTGTAAGTGGCAGGGTCGCTGCCAAAGCGGATTTTCACCTGGTCCAGGTAGGTGAGGGCGTCCTCCACCTACGGGAAGGGGGAGGGGGAGGGGTAAGATCCCGATGAGCCAGGTCAGCGGGGGGAACTGGGGACGAGGGTCTCTGGCGGGGACGGAGAGGACCGCCATCCGAGGGCCCCGAGGTGAGAGGTCGGTGGTCTGGGGTTCGGAGCCCCAAGAAGGAGAGCCAGAGGTGGGGCCGGGCGGGGCACGGGTTGGGGGCGCAGGTCTGTGGGGACCGGATGACGGGGTCTCCGAGGGAGGGCTAGGGCGCCACTCACATGCACTGGCAGCTTCTCGTGGCCCGCGGACCCCGAGCGACCCCAACGGGCGCCGCTTAGCCCCCGGCCCGCGGGGCCGCCTCCCCCGCCAGCGTGCGCCATGTTGAAAGTCGGAACCCCGGTCCGCCCCGCCCCCGCCTGCGGGCAGGACGCGCATGCGCCGGCTCCGCCTTGGGGGCGCGGCCTGATGATGTCAGTGAGGGCGGGGCTCCTTGCAGGCTTTGCTGTCAGCGCTTACTCCTAAAACTGATACACAGTACTAAGTAACAACGTTTACAAAGCACTGGTGGGTAAACAAGCCCTGCCGCCTGCTTTTGCCCGACTTCACAAGCAGGTTCTGAATGGTTTTTACATTTTGTAAAAGTTGGGAAATGTCCAAAAGAGAAGACTTTCGTGTCACGTGAAAATTCTGAAATTCAAATTTTTATTTCTGTAAAATAAAGTTTTATTGGAACACACGCATGCCCACCCTTCACCCATCATCTCTGGCTGCTTTTGTGCTACAGCAGCAGGGTGGGTTGGTGAGACAGATCCTAAGGTCTGCAGAGCCTGATATATTTACTAAAAAATGTTGGTGGAACCCTGCTTTCTAGGGCTGATGTGACAATGTGGCACAGCAGCCTAACACAGGGCCCTATGTGGTGAATTTTTGTCCCTCTCCTCCCATCTTCACTTTCCTAGTCCTGACCTCATCACTTCCCCACTGGACCAGTTCAGTAACCAGTTTGGTTACATGTAACCAGTTTTCCCCACCCTGGTGCTATCGAGAACTGGGATCATTCCACAGCTGCTTCCAAACCTCCAAAGTCTTCCGTTTTTTTCTTTTCTTTTTGTGAGATGAAATCTAAGCATCTACACGCAGCATTGAAGGCCATCAGAACCTGGCCCTTATGAACCTTTTCTTGCAGAATTTTCTACCCACCCTCTATCTGTGTAGAACCTCCTGCCAATTCCTGCCTAGCTTGGCTGCTTCCTGGCCACATGCGCTTGCACATTCCATTTCCCCTGCCAGAAGCTCTGTTCCGTCTCTTCATTACCCAGAAAACACCTATGCGTGCTTCAAAACACGACCAGACTGACCCCTCCTCTGCCGTGCTTCGTCACAATTTCCTGACACAGAGCCACATCAGTGAGCATTTATAAAATGAATGAGCATCTAACCAATGACCAAATGACATCTCTTGTTCTACATGAACAGGTACTGGGAAGCTGAGAATACATTGGCAATGAATGCATCATTTACCAGGCACTGTGCTAGGTGTCAGGAATAGAATAGTGAACAAAACTGACAAGGCTTTTGCCCTCCTAGAGCTTTCAGCTTTTCAAGAAGAATAGGAATCAAATAATTACACACATACATGAATGTCAGTTTCAACTATAACAGATACTTCAAAAAAAAAAAAAGGTACAAATGTAACAGTTACTATGACTGTTTAGCAAACCACCCCAAGAGTTAGAGACTTTGATTGACAATAAAATTTACTTTGTTCTCCAATATGCTGTTTGGGCAGGCTTGGCAGAAATAGCTCATCCGTGGCCCCGTGGTGTCAGGTGGGGAGCTGGGAGGCTGAAGCTGGAATCCTCTGAAGGTTTACCCACCTGTCAGTTGCTGCTGGCTGTAGGCTGAGACTCATGTTGGGGCTGCTGTTAGGAGCACCTACAGGTGGCCTCTTCAAGCAGCCGAGCTCCCTCATATGGCAGCTGGTGGGATGAGTTAGGAATTTTGGTCTTGGCATTTCATGCTGGTGGAAATTGCGCATGGGTTTTATGCAAGGAGGTGCTTGAGCAGCTTTGAATTTGGAAGCACACTGCTCTGGCTGCTCTGCAGGGAAGTGATTGGAGGGGATCCAGAGGTGAGTGCAGGGAGGCTGTTTCATCCTTTAGGCAAAGGATGATGGTGGCTTAGGCCAGGATGGGAGCAGTGAAAGTTGTGGGGGGTGGAATGGGAGTGATACTTAGAAGGCAAAACAGCGGATATGGTGCTGGGTAGAAGTGGGGGTGAGGGCACTGGGAACATGGCCCCCAGCCTGGAAAGGAACTCTGCATGGTTTCAGTGCACTCCTGTAGGAACATGCAGCTAAGACAGACCGAGACCACCAGATATCTGGACAGTCCTTTTCACACCCATGCCTGACAACTTATTAGTTGCTGTCCTGGAGAGTCAACAGCATATGTATGCTTCTGACACGCCGACAGAGTCCTCATACAATACCCCCTGCCTCCAACGAGTGTGATTCCATTCAAATTTTAAGGATCACTTTGAGTTTTCCATTCTTTTCATATATTTCATATGGTCAGAGGAAGCCCTCACTCATTTGGAGAACAGGCAACCGCAGACCAATTCCACCTTAGGGTGTGTGTGTGTGTGTGTGTGTGTGTGTGTGTGTGTGTGTGTGAGAATGCACCCTTCAGAACTCAGCTAGAATGCTACCTCCTCCGAGAAGCCTTCCTCAACCTCTGTGGCGCTGGGCTAAGTGCCTGGGTGGCAGGAGGTACTTCCCCATAATAGTCACACGGTATTTCCTGTCTCCATGCTGTTCCAGAACCTGTACGTGTGTGTCTACGTGCCTGTGCCCAAATGTGGACAATGGTACACATACATCTTGTCATTCTCATTTTCTTAAAGCATAAAAAGTTTCTAAGGTAATTTTGTCCTTTACTATTTTCATCTACACAGATGAAATTGAAAACATTAGACTTGACAGTTTAGATAGACCAGCTTTGGAACACAAATTCCCTTACTGTTTGTCAAATTTAACATCAAGGGGAGATTCTTAAGCAGGTCTTTTGTTGGATAGTCTTTTGGTGGGGTTAAGAAGGCAAGATCAAAAGATCCTGTTTCAATCTGTCTCCCCAGATGGCAAACTTGATGACCAAAGGCTCTAAAGTCCAGAATCAAGTGTCATGGCAGAATTCCACGATGGACCCAGAGATTCTCAACTCTGGTGTGTGCACCCTAATTCCCCACAGAGGAGCGTGAGTGGGACCTGGGAGCGCAATGCATGTCACTCCTGAGATTAGGTTATATCACATGATAAAGATGAACAGATTTTGGAGGTGTCCTTAAGGTCCCAAATGAGTTGATGGTGAGTCCATCAGAAGTGAGACTCTTCTGGGTGATCCTGACCTAATCAGGGGCACCCTTTAAGAGACAGTCTAGGGGTCAGAGTCTTGAAGCGGCAAACAGATGTGATCTTGCTGGCTTTGAAGGAGAACCAGCCTTGTAGTGAACTGCCTAGGGGGAGGGGCAGCCTCTAAGTGCTGTGAGGAGCTCAATTCTGCCAACAACCTGAATGAGCGTGGAAAAGGGCTCTGGGCCTTTCAGTGAGCTCCCAGCCCAGCTGGCACCTTGTGACACCCTGCACAGATCACTCAGCCAAAGGCACCCAGATCCTGCCCCTCAAAACTGTGAGATAATAAATGGCTGTTATTTTCAGATACCAAGCTTGTGGTAATTTGTTATACAGCAATAGGTAACTAATAATACTACTATGGAGTAGCCTTTTTGAAAAAGCATACCCTGTGCTGGCTGGTGTAGCTCAGTGGATTGAGTGCAGGCCTGTGAACCAAAGGGTCACTGGTTTGATTCCCAGCCAGGGCACATGCCTGGGTTGCAGGCCAGTCTAAAGTCTTTTTTAAAAATGTATACTCTGTGACAATGATGTGTCAATGTGCAATGTAAGTTCATCAATTGTCACAAATGTAGCACTCTGGTGGGGGAAATTATGCATGTATGGGGGCAGGGGCATATGGGAAATCTCCGTACCTTCCAATCAATTCTGCTGTGATCCTAAAAGTTCTATAAAAGATGAAGTCTGTTTTTAAAATGTTTACCCTGAATCTAATCGAGCCTTAAGACCAGGCCTGGCACACTTTTCTGTAAAGGGGCAGACGGCAAATATTCTCGGCTTTGGGTCATGTGTTCTCTGTCACTGTAGCATGCAAGTTGCCACAGGCAACATGTAAATGATGCGCGTGGCCTTGTTTTGATAAAACTTTATTTATAAAAACAGGTGCAGGCTCTCAGGCTGTGGTTTGCTGAGGCCAGCTCTAGGATATAAGAGACTAGAGAAACAAAATAACTAAATACAATGCATGAACTCATCTTGACTGGGTCCCAATTGGAAAGGAACAGCTATAGAAGAGGTTTGGGGGCTAATGAAGAAAATTAGGGATACCTATGAAAAGATATTAAATAACGATTATCAGTGTTCATAGGTGTGTGTGGTTGTGTGGGAGAGTGGCCTTCCTCCTAAGGGACTGTCCTGTGTCTCGACGTCTCCAGGGCTGGAATGAGGGTGAGGAGAGTGAGGCGAGTCTGTGCGAGAAAAGGGTCAAATTCCATTTTTATTTAAAATGCTGATATTTTGTTCATTATGTGTTTTTATTCATTTTGATTTTTTAAAAACACGATAATAAAACATTATTTATCTTGATTGTCGAGCTGTTTGGTGCCACCTTGAATGCTGTGTCTCTCCTCGTCCCAGTTCCCGCCCTCTCCTGGAACCGGCTCAGCAGACAGTGGAGGCCCACCCCCCTCGGACTGGCGGGTCCGTGGGTGGTCACTGTGCGCACACGGCAGCTCTGCTGTGAGTTTGAATGTTAAGGTGGGTAAACAGTCTTCAGACTTTTAAAATAAACTTCAAAGGAAATTAAAAAACACGAAACTCGTAGACACAGAGAACAGAGTGGCGGTTGCCAGAAGCAGAGGGATGAGGGCAGGCGAGAAGGTCAAGGTGGTCGTGAGCCCCCAGGTACGTGGTAGGGCCTGGGTTGCAAGGCCCTGGGTTACAAGGTCCTGGGTCGCAGTGTCCGACACGGCGACCATGGTCAATGACACTGTGCTGCATGTTTGCAAGTTGTTGAGAAAATACATCTTAAAATTTCTCATCATGAGAAAAGTATTTTGTGACTTTGTTTGGTAATAGGTGTTAACTGGACTTATTATGGTGATTATATTTTATAATATATACAAATAACAAATCGTTATGTTGTACACCTGAAACTAATGTAATGTTACATGTCAGTTATACCTCAGTGAGCCAAACAAACCAAAAACGAGACAAAGTAGCAACCAAAAACCAAACAAAAAAGAAGGAATGAATAAATGAATGAAAAGTAATTGTAACTGTGTGGGGACGGATATAAACTAGATGTATTGTAGTGGTCAGTTTGCAATATATACATATAACAAGTCATATGTTGTATGCCTGAAACTAATATGTTATGTGTCACTTATATCTCAGTTTTTAAAGGGTCTCTAGAATTTAACAAATTAATTATTGCTACAGCTAGAGGGGCTGTAGATTTCCATAGCCCTTGGACAGTCCAGTTTATTTCAGTGGTCTGGGAGTGATTGTTAAAAACATTCCATTTTACTCTCAAAAAGTGTCCCCCAGCATGGATGGACCTGGAGAACATTATGCTAAGTGAAATAAGCCAGTCAGAGAAAGACAAGTACCATATGATTTCACTCATATGTGGAAATCTAATGAACACACTGAACTAACAAGGAAAAAAGAGACAGACTCATAGATGGAGAGCAGGCTGACAGCTCTGGGGGTGGGGGTGGGGTGTGGGAGATCAAGGAAAAAGGACTCATGGACGTGGACAACAGTGTGGTGATTGTAGGGGAGGGCAGATAAGGGGGGATACATGGTAATGGAAAAAAATACCATTTAAAAAAAGTGTCCCTGTTTGCATGAGGGCTTACATGGTCCTACTGAGCATAAGAGAGCAAGGTGAGGCCCTGGTGGGGTTGCTCAGTTTGGTTAGAGCATCATCCCGATACGCTGTGGTTGAGGGTTTGGTCCTGGGTCAGGGCTCATATGAGAAGCAGCCGCTGAATGCATCAGTGCACGGAACAACAGATGGATGCTTCTCTGTCATTCTCTCTCTCCCTCTCTCTCTCTCTCTCTCTCTCTCTCTCTCTCTCTCTCCCCCCCTTCCTCTCCCGCTAAATCGATAATTTTAAAAAAGAGAACAAGATGAGGATTTTGACAACCACATCCTCATCCTGGTTCCTCCACGCCTGGGAGACCTCAGGGGAGTCACGCCTCCAAGCACAGGGCTTGCCGGAAGTGCAGAGCAACCAAACTCTCTCTCGAGTGAAAACTCTGCAAAGCCTGTGATGTAAGCAACAGTTTGGAGGAGCATTTTATTAGCGAAAACTCCTTCCCTATGTTCACGTTAGTAATTTACCCACAAAGCAATTGATTCTCAAGGAGACTGCTGAGGTGGATGCACACGCTTTAAACCAGAAATCGTACTTTGTCACAACACCCACTTTGTTCCCGGACTGACAGAGAACTGGTGGCAAAGAGTAACTTTTTTCAGGGGCTCCCTGGCCATCTAAGGTAAATGGAGATGGCAGGAGAATCCTGTCAGTTATCTCCAGCACCTTAAAACCTGCTGCCCAATGCGCCTGAGCATGCGTTTTATACTTGCAGTTTAAAACATTGTCCAGTGGAGTGTGAAGCTGTACACGGAACCCTGGTTTGGGAAACGACTGAATTAGATAGTCAGTAGGGTCACATGCAGCTCGGAAGCTTCTGTTCTTCTCAGGTTACTTTTTCTGAAACTCTGAATGTCACAGGAAGGAGGAGGACTAGCACCTGGGAGATTCGGACTCTCCTGTCGTTACAGAAGCAAGTGGGGCTTTGAGAAGGCTGTGAGCAAGAAAGCTAGATCTGCGTAATTCCAATGGAAACAGTTGCATTGTTGAGCTTGCACATGGCGGAGATGGCTCTTTCCATCTGCTTGCAAGACCGTCCATTTCTTCAGACTGAAAAAAAAAAGGCCTCCGCATCCTTGAAGCTTGGCAGCCAAGGAGAGGGAAGAACTCTGGCAGGTTTTTTGTTGAACACCAGCGTGGGTCCCGAAGTCAGCTCATGAGCTGGAGACAGACACACAGGCCGAATGTGCCTGGACACGTAAATTTGAGCCAACCACCAACTTTAAAAAGTGAAAACATTTTGCCTGAAAGTCTAGATTTCTGGCTTTGCTGATGACTGCAGGAAGCTCTGGCAAAGGTGGGCTGCCTTCCTCACGGAAAGTCCAGGGTGGAGCCGAGGTGCCCACGCCCACCCCGGCAGAGCAGAGTGAGCGTCCTCCATGTTCCCGCCGTCTCCATCACTCTCGGCTTCGCCCCGGGGGCACAAGTGCCATCTAGGCTTCTCACCAGCCCCTTTGGGCACTTGAGTGTGCTACCTGTGGACTGGATAGCTGTGCTCGTGAGACTACCTATCCAGTCCACACCTAATCGAAGAAGAGGTGGTCCAAGAGCGATTGAAACAGGATGACTGCTTGTTCTCATTGCTCAGAGCTCTTGCTTCTAGGGCTGTGACCTCAAGCAAGTCACAGCACCCCCTGAAAGGCTCACTTACCCGTCTGTAAAGTGGACGCAGAAACTCCTGCCCTCCCTGAAGTATGGGCTGTGATAAGGGTCAGACTATAGCACCCGGTGCTTTATAAACTGTAAAGCTTTGTGGTCCACGTCTGTGGTTCGGTCAGTCTCACATCCACCCACCCATCCCCGCTTTGCCTGTTACCAGCACCCCAGTTTCTCTCCTGGGGATAGCTTCTCCCATTCTCAGTCCACAGAGTTGGGTGGACTGAGAGCCCTGGTGGGCAATTAAGTCACTGAGTCAGACTGGCTTATCACAGAGCTACATTCTCCTAGACAATTGATTGGTTCTGAGAGGAGCATATGAGGCAACCGGGACCAACAGAATCGAGGCCAGGACGTTAGTTCCAACTGTTGGGAAAGGGAAGCTCTCTTTTCTACCAAAACGGCTGCCGTGGTGCTAAGTCAGGGATGGCAGGTCTGTGAATGGAGCCCACAAGGAGGAGAGAGGAATGAAAAGATGTTGAGAAGCAAGGTTCGGGTCACAGGATCTGAGGCCTTGGGTCCAGATACACCTCGACACATAATTCTCTCCACTTCATCTGGATTGAACAGGGGAAGCTCATGGAACCGCATCCCCCACAGGCAGGCAGTTCTACACTATCAGGCAGACCTGTGAGCGCTTGTTTGCTTTGCCTTCATTGCCCTGGGCGCTCCCTAATCCCGAGTCCTGCGGGGCTCCCACGGCAGCAGCCAGCTCTTCCCTCCGCCTTGACTTGACCATCCACACTGCCTTCTTGAAGTTCTGGAGAGACTCCTGCTGTGAGGCTCTGGCTGAAGGGCACTGGAATCGTTCACGGAGGAGATAGCCATGCCTGGTGGGGGCAATGAAGCCATTGGAGGTTGGGATGATTCTGTTCACCATGGCATGGACAAACTGGATGGCCAGTAGGGTGCCTGTGAGGGGTGGAGGTCAGGCAGCACGAATGAGAAAACCAGGGCCACAGAGATTCCATCTCACACAATTAAGAGTTGGCTGCATGGGATCAAATCTCTGCTCTGCCCTTTACTGGGTCAGGCGTGACATCTGACCTCTCAGGGTTGCTCTTGCTTCATCTGCAATATGTCAGTGATAACTGAGTCTCTGTGCTGAGGGGAATTCTGAAGGTTTAACGATGTCATCATGTTGGGTGCTTAATATAAATTTCAGCTCAGAGTGAGCTCAGTAAATAATATTATTATTACTGAAGGAGGAGTGACAGGGAAGTTGTGAACCAGCCCCAGATGGGCTTTTAAGGCCACACTCCACAGACCTCAGTTTTTGAGCCATCTGTGACATTCCGCCAGGCATCTTTGCTACAATGTAACAGATTACGATGCATTAGACTACAGTTACAATGTTTTGGACTGCATGCATTGGATTGCAATGTATTCTATTACAATGTGTTTGATTACAGTATGTTCTATTACAATGTATTTGACTTTACCTGATATTCATCCAGCCACTTACTTGCTTTGTGACCTTGGGAAATTCCTTTAACCTCTCCAGACTTCAGCTTCTTCATTTGTTAAATGGCAATGGCACTTACCCCCAGCCACTGTCCATAGGAAACAGTGTAGGAGGGTGACAGAGGTAAGCAAGGGGACCAGGGAGACCAGCTCCAAACCACAGCTTACCAGTTATTCACCATGTGACCCTGGACAAGCCACCCTTAGAGCCACTCTCAGAGTCTCCGTTTTTGCTCTGTAAGATGTGGGTGACTATTGAGAGAATTAAATGTCTCAGTGACAGCCACCAGTACACAGGAAGTGTCAACTCCTGTTAATATGCCCTTAGTGTAATATTAAACAGACCGTGAGATGTGGGGTTTTCACAGTGGTCTTAAACAGACTGCCCCTAACTTTTACGAGACTTGGGGCAAGAGAATGAATCAATGCCCACATCCTATAAGACATGATATCTACATGTTGCAAATCCAGCTAATAAACTATCAAGTGAAATATGTCTGTCTTCCTACATGGATGGTTATACCTTTAGAACGACTTGGAAGGTCAGGTTTAGGTCGAGAATTCCATGTTGGAATACAGTGGTGTGGGAGAGCCAGCCCCTTGCTGTTTGTGCTGGACCCCCTTGTCTTCCCACACCCAGCTCCATCCTACACTCGCAGGAGCCTCACACTTCCAGACTTCGTGCACAGCACCCATGGCCACCCCCAGAACCTAGAGGTATGCATACTGGAGGCACAGTCCACCCTCAGAAGGACGGACATGGGGAAGATGCCTGTGTAGGTCCTGAAAGGAGCTCCAGGCCCGTGGGTCCTGGACTTCCAAGGACCCAGAGTGTGGGTCTGGAAGAGGAGCTGTAGCTCCAGGTGGGCCTGTCCCCTTGGCCTGCGGAGGCCTGTGAAGGAGCCAGCTGGGGGAGGCCAGAGCAGGGCCTCTGATGCCCAGGACCCAGAACAGGGCCTTTTTCTTCAGATCTAAGCTCGATCCTGTTTTCAAATCAAAACGACTCACCCTGACCAGTGCTACTCAGTTGGTTGGAGTATCATCCTGCAAAGTGGAACACTGCCAGTTCAATTCCTGGTCAAGGGCTCATGCCTGGGCTGTGGGTTTGGTCCCCAGTCAAGAGCATTATGAGAGGCAACCAATCAATGTTTCTCTCCCACATCGATGTTTCTCTCCCTCTCCTGCTCCCTTTCTTCCCCTCTCCCTAAAATAAATAAATAAATAAATAAATAAAGTCTTTAAAAAAGAGAAAAAAAATGACTCACCGTCCAGCACACTCCAGACGATTATGGAGCGATCCCTCAAGCCCGCATACACGTACTTGTCATCCTTGGAGAAGCAAGCACATTGGACTCCTCGGCAGTACGTGTTCTGTTGAAAAAGACCATGTCATCTTGATTTCAGACGCAGAGACACATGGGATACCAGCCCAGGGCATGGGTGTAGGAAGCCAGGCCTGTAAGCACCCCATGGGGGATAGATCGAGTGAAAACCCGGACAGAGAGGCAGCATCAGTGTTTTGGGGGTCAAAACACACCTTCACTGGGGCTGAGAGTTTTAGAGATACTTCGCATTGAAGAGAAGAAATTCTAGGGTTTACTTCTTGAGTGACCTCAGTTGTACAGGTATTAGATATCATCATCTTTAATTAAAAGCTCTGTGCTAAATGCAATATGGGATCCTGGATTGGATCCTGGAGCAGAAAAAGGGAATCCCAATGAAGTTGATAATCCAGTTAATAATAGTGTTCCCATGTTAATCTCCCAGTTTCCACAAATGCATTCTTGTTATATGAGACATTAACACCAGGAGAAGCCAGGTGAGTAAACGGGCTGTAAATCTAAGCTTTTCTGTGATTCTAAAGTCATTCCAAAACTGAGTTCATTTAGAAACGAGACAGAAAGCCAGGAGTATTTAACTGCAGTGCTGGTGTTTCCCACCTCAACAAGACAACACAGTCCTTACGGCCCAGGCTTGGTTCATAAGAGTAAGTACATAAGTCAGGGGGCACAAAGGCTTTTTAAGATGGAACTACTCATACTCTGCTCTCCTAGTACAAGATCACCTCCCTGTGTTTATTAACAATTTTCACATCTTGCAACCTAAGGTATGGACTTCGTTTCCCATCTGAAAAACTGGAATAATAACCCCAAAGGTACAAGATCACTGTGAGGGTTAAATTACAGAATATTTTAATATGTATATTTTATATAATATATAGACAATATAATATATAATGTAGTTCTGAGTAATATTGATAGAAAAATTATAATAGCTCTTGGAGATGGGCAGTGGGGACTCCAAGACGCTTTGTACATAAAGGAGTCACCAGTTCCCTCTTCAGAGCCTTCGCAGCTACTGTTCCTTCTGCCCAGAATGCTATTCCACAGGACTTAGCTGACCTCAAATAGCAGCCTTTGCTACTCTCTACCCCCTTGACATTGCCCTATTTTTTCCCACACACCTGTCACTCCCCAACCCATCACATACTTGCTGCCTTCTTTTTATTTCACAGACATCTATGGAGTCCTAAGGCTATGTCGGAGCTCCCCTAAGGACGGGGGCGATTTCAATGAGCAAAACAAAAACTTCTGCCCACACAGAGCTCACGGTGCCTCCCCGACCAGGACCAGAACGAGGCTCCAGGGGCAGGGCTGTTGGTGTCTGCCCTGGTCTCGGCTGCTTCCTTGGGGCTAGAAGGAGGCCTGGAGGTGTAGGGTTAGATCAGCACACCATTTTGATTGGGATTAGCTCTATTCTGATACTGAGCTTTCAGACATTGTGTAGACACTTTCATTCGGCAATTTACCAGAAATGTGTCCAGGCCCGGCACTGCAGAGCGAGTGGGAGACAAACTCAGGAACGTTTGCCTCTCCGAGTAAGGGTGCTTCTTGGAGGTGAGCCGCACGGGGCACGTTTCACTCAGCTTTCCTGCTGTGTGGTAGTAGCAGTCTACTTTCACTTGCTTTGTTTTAAAACCACTTCCCATTTTGTTCTCCATCTTTTGTTTATAGAAATAGACATTCTGAGAAGCTGCATTTCATGTTTAAAAACGTGAGAGGATAAATCAGACTTAATATATATGTAATTAATTTTCTAATAGGAAAGGTATGGTCTAAAATAGCAAAAGTAGGGCCAGTTAAAAATGTAGTCTTTTTTTTTAATGTGCATCTGGTCTTTTGTCTGTGTCTGTTTTATTCCACTAGAATAAATGTGTCCTTGCTATAAATGCAAAGCATTTTTTCCTAACTGAACTGTAGATATACACTTCACAATATCATTCAACAATAAAAAGTAATTAACCTCTAAGAAACAAAAAAGGAGCAGCAGCAGCCTGGCGCAGGGTTTGATCCTGTCTTGATTTTATTTTGTTTTATTTTTTTTAAAAGACTACTTATTTTTTTTTAGAGAGAAGGGAGCAAGAGAGGGAGAGAAACCTCAATGTATGGTTGCCTCTCACACGCCCCCTACTGGAGACCTGACCTGGCCGGCAACCCAGGCATGTGCCCTGGCTGGGAATTGAACCAGCTACCCTTTGGTTCACAGGCTGGCACCCAATCCACTGAGTCACACCTGCCAGGGCTGAGCCTGTCTTGATTTTAAATGTTGATATTTTTGTTCTTCATGGATCCTTTGCACTCATTGTGATTTCTCTAGACTGCTGAGTTTTTGAGCACCCCCTTTAACTCTGCTCTTGAGGTGAGTGCCTCACTTCTCTGAGCCTACTCCTGACCCTGGTCAATGGCAGGTGGCGTGTAAATGACCCCTATCATCAGTTTTCTGCCACCTGGACCTAGCATGGACACACACCGTGTAACTCATCTCAAATTTCCACTTGCAGGCCTGCAGGTCCCAGAGACACAGCAGGGCTTCCTCGGACCCGCTGACTGCCAGCTGCTCCTTGTGGCTGACCTCCACGCAGGTGACCCGGCTCCCGTGGGCCTCCAGAGGGAACACTTTGGAATTTGCACACTCATAAAGGAAGAGGTCGCCTTCGGTCATGCCGTAAATCACACGGTAGTCGGCCAGAACAGCCACGCTGGATATGGTCACAGGTAGCTGGGTATAGAAGGTGTAGGCTGGCCCATCGATAACTGGACAGGGGTCCCCAGAGTTGATGTCAAACACCAGGACAGTGCTGTCATAGGCGATGGCCAGGTGCTCCTCGCCCTTACTCAGGGCCATGCAGTTGACAGCTTTCCGGGCCTCTGGAGGGGGGATGCACATTACATCCTGCCTGGAATTGAGGGGGAACACCAGGACAATTCCGGAAACCAGGCCAGTGAAAAGGAGCTTGGCCTGCTCGGCGACCTCCAGACACCTGACCTCATTGGAGGTGTCCAGGGCGTCTTGCTCTTCACCTGCCATGGGGGGAAGACCACATCAAGAATGGATCAAAGGAATGCTCATTCCACAGTTTTTCCAATGATGGATAATGCTTTCATTATCCATAAGCTTCAACTTGGCCACTGCAAGTTCCCCTGCTTCCCAACCCCCGACCCACCCAAGGTCATAAAAATGAAACATTGTCTCACCGCCCTGCCTACAGCTCTCCAGTGACTTCCGTCGCCTCTCAGACCTCATCCCTTCCACACTGTTGTAAAGGCTGAAGAGTCTATGCTCTTGCCTTGCACACTGTGAGCTCTCTGTTGCGGCCATTGAACCCCGCCTTCGTAGTCCCCAAATTGCCACAGATAATAAATAAACAAATGCGTCCATCTGGGTTTGGCCTGGGGGCTGGAGTTTGCAGGCTCCTGTCTCCTCCCCCACTGCATTCTCTCCCTTTGCCTCTAGCTTGTACCACAACCAGCGGGCAAGCACCTTGAGAATCGGTCTTGCTGAGCCCGCCTCCCCCCAGAGCCTGGCACTAAACAAACGTCTGTCAAATCAATGAATACATGAACTTGAGAATGAATTTTTTTCTCGTATTATTTTATCACAAACAAGAGTTTCTATATCCCCATTCATCCAGTGGGGATTGTCGCAGAGACTATTGGTAACGTGCCAGATCCTCACTGGCTAGTTCACCCAGTCCCAAGGCTGCCCACTCCTGCTGCAAAGGGAACCCTCATCTGGAAAGGCTTGGGGGCTATGCCCACCCCACCCCAAGGATGGCACCAGGCCGATGACTGCCTGGTAGGGAATGCAAACGGCTGGCCTCCTTGCTCCAAGATGGGAAAACTTGGTGAAATTTATGCTCTGGAACTCCCAGTGGGAACAGGTGGAGCCCCCCAGCCCCTGCCTGTTTCCTCACAGCCTCTCAGGCTTCTTCTGGGGGCGCCCCTCTGTACACCACTTGTGCACATGTCGCCCTCACATGCCCTGCTTTCTGGGGAACCTCGACTGAAACAGAGACTGCCAACCAGCTATCAATCGCCCACGCCAGAAATTTACAAAAATCAAATGCTCTTTTCTATCAGCCACTTCCAATTTGACTGGAGTTATGGGGATGATATGGCCTGAGTGTCTGTGTCCCTCCCAAATTCATATGCTGAAGTCGTAACCCTTAATGTGACGGCATTGGAGCTGGGGCCATGGGGTGGTGCTGAGGTCACGAGGGTGGTGCCCATGGTGGGCTGAGTGCCCCCAGAAGAAGGGACAGGAGAGCATGCCCTCCCTGTGCTCTCTCCCGTGTGGGGACACACTGAGAAGACGGCCATCTGCAAACCAGGAAGAGACCCCTCACCAGGTCCGGGGCCGCTGGCATTTGATCCTGGACTCCCAGACTCCGGGCCGTGGGAAATCACCCTCTGGGGCCCGGCCCTTGCTGGCGGCGCTCCGTTACAGCCGCCCAAGTGGACGGAGCAGGGCTGCAGTGCTCACCCACACACCTGACTGCGCTTCTGACATACAAACCTTCCGCCAAGTCCCAAACGGTGACTTTGCTTTTGTCCCCGACTTTGGGGAAGTAGACGTAGCTTCCCTGGTGTGACACGGCGGTGAGGCCGGTGCGGTCCAGAAACGGGGCAGCGGCCTGGGGCTTCTGGGTGTAAGTGAGGTCCCAGACGTTGAAGGAGGAGGACTGCTGTGAGGCAGACGCCACCAAGGCCCCACCCCGGGCCAGCAGGCTCACGGGGGCCCCGACGCCTTCCAGGATGT
Source organism: Tonatia bakeri (assembly GCA_004024845.1). Taxonomy (NCBI): domain Eukaryota; kingdom Metazoa; phylum Chordata; class Mammalia; order Chiroptera; family Phyllostomidae; genus Tonatia; species Tonatia bakeri. The sequence goes on from PVIA01004971.1 coordinate 44,127, forward strand.
CCAGCAGGGTCCCCTGTTCCGACAGACTCCACACCTGAGGATGGGGAGCAGAGGGGCAGAGCTGATTTCTCCCGTAGCTTGAGAATGTGCTTAAGTTCATTTGTCCACCTAAGGTGAATCCTTAGGCTGAGGTTCAAAGGCCTTCATGTCTTGCCACCCACTAAAACCTCCCTTCATCTCACCAGTCTACCCCACAGCAGTTCTCAAAGCATGTTCCAGGGAACCCTGCAGGGTACCCCCAGCTTTTTCTGTCAAAGCAAGACTATTTTCGTAGTAATTCTAAGGCATTATTTGCTTTTTTGATTCTCTTCTTCTCACAAGCGGAGAGTGTTTTCCAGAAGTTAGGGGCCATGTGATAGTACAACAGACAGGAGCATGCAGAATCAAACAGGAGAACCCGATAGCCTCCTGTGAAGCCAGATGTGGAAGAGACACTCTCTTCATGAGTTTTTTGGTTTGTCTCAGAAAACGGAGTTATTGTCATAGAAGTATGCTAACATGTTGACATGTTATGTACATGAATTGATGGGTCAGTGTTTCTGGATTTCCTTGTTTTTAAATTTTTTATGTGGTAATTATCAGTAAATACGAAATGCAATGTGGGTTCTGAACTGGATCCTAGGATAGAAAAGGAGCACATCTGGGGGAAAGCTGGCGGAATTGAATCAAAATCCGAAGATCGGTTAAGAGTATCATTCCAGTGTTAATGCCTAGGATTTGACCAAGGGACCCAGGTAATAGGAGATGTGAGCATTGGGGCAAGCTCGGGGAGTAATGGATATATGTTTGAGGGCTTTCCGTGGATGTAAGTCTTCTGTAAGCACTAAAATTACACACCAAAAATCAGTCATTAAAAATATATAAATCAAATTGCTATAATCTACATAAACAAAAGCTCTTGGGGGTAGGGGTCTTAAAAATCTTAAAAATGTAAAGATGTTCTGAGAACTTTGAGCTTAACGGGCCTTCTCCCCTCCCCCAACCCTGCTCCCCTCTAAGGTCAAAGCCCTACTGGTCTTCAGGGTCCGTGCAAATGCTGCCTCCTTCGTTGAATGTGTCAGTGGTCCCCGCAGGCCTGTCACTGGGTCTCCCCTTACCCTCCCCATGACCTGCCCTGTTTTGCTCTCATTAAATTTTGTGGGTTCCTATATTTTGAACTTCAGGGATCCCTAAAAAATTATACTTTTATTTCAGAGGCAGAGGTGAGGATGACAGGCCCTAGGTCACCCCCTCACCTGAATGAGTGCGTCCCGGGACCCAGTGACAATCAGATTGTTTTCAGGACCAAAAACAGCTGACTCCACTGTGTCCTCATGTTCAAGGTCAGTGCTTATGAGTCGATGAAACCCCTGTGAGTCAGCCAGGAATATCCGCACAGATCTTCCAAAGCCTGTAATGGCAGAGACTGGGGATAACCCTTCCATTCCTGGAGGATCTTGAGTAGTTCAATTTAGTCAACAGAGTTTTTTGAGTACCTACTATGTGCCAGTGGAAGGAATACAGTGGTGACAAGACAGACACGGCCCTCATCCTCACACAGCCCACACTGGGATGGGGCTGGGAGAGGGGATGACAGTGATCAATAATCTCACAGAAAAACAGCAAAGTTATTTATTATCAGAAGACAACAAGTTCTCTGCAGACTGGGACTGCCTGTTTGGGCTGCTCAGGGTATCCCAGAACCCAGCACAAGGCTGGACACAGTAAATATCTTTTAAGGAAGGAAGGGAGGGAGGGAGGAAGGAAGGAAGGAAAGAAGGGAGGAAGAGAGGGAGAGAGGAAGGGAAGAAGAAAGAGAAGGAAGGAAGGAAGGAAGGAAGGAAGGAAGGAAGGAAGGAAGGAAGGAAGGAGGAAAGGAGGACTAGAAGGGAGGGAGGGAGAAAGGAAAATAAAATGGTTACAATCTGTGACAAGGGCAATGAAGCCACGGGAAAATGGCCCACAAAGCAGAAAAGGCAAGATGAGGACAGAGGCAGTGCCTGGGATGTGGCCACAAGTCAAGGAATCACAAGGCAGAAGCTGGAAGAAGCAAAAAAGGATTCTTCTCCAGAGCCTGTGAGGGAGCCAGTCCTGCCAACTCTGATTTCAGACTTTCAGCTTCTAGAAACAACAGTGGGAGAAAGCACTGGCCAGGCTCCTCCTTCCCGTGGGCTGCTGGGGAGAACACACTTGCCACCCAACTGTAGCAAGTTTCCAGGCCACCGGGCTCCTCAATGCCTGCGGCTCGGGTCCGGTTCCAGTTTGTGCCTCTAAGGCTGTTTTTCTTTCTCCTTTCAATCCTGCTTGCTGCCCTGCATTCTACACACACTTGAGCCACCTGACATTCTTTCGGAAACAGGACAGAGGGCATACGTCAATCCATCACCCATCATTCGATCTCAGAGGATAAGTGTTCATCAGCCCTGCACTCTCCGTTGGGGTCACACGAGGCTGTAAACGTGGCCCGTCCGAACTGAGATAAACCGTTAGTATAAGTTCACACCAGATTTCAAATTTTAAAAACAATGTCAAAGTACCATTAATGATGTTTATATTGACTTCACTTTGAACTTTGGATTAAATACAATTTAATCCAAACATGATTAACATGAAGGCCACCTGTTTCTTTTTACCTCTTTCCATGAGCTCGTGAGGACATCCTCAACTGTTCATCCTAAACGTGGCTCATGTCTGTGGTTCACATTACTGGACAGCGCTGGCCTACAGCATCTTTGACCCTGGAAATGGCTTTGCAAAAAGCCAGGCTGATTTTAGGCCAGGGAAATACTCTGTGTGGGGCTATAGTGATGGGTCCGTGTCCTCATCCCTTTGTCCACACCCCTAGACTGTACAAAACCACGAGGGGAACTGTGTCATGTAAACTGTGGGCCTCGGGTGGTTATGTCCGTATAGGAATATCAGTTACCAGTACACGCCACTCTGGTGGGGGGTGTTGACAATGCAGGAGGCTGTGCGTGTGCACGTGGAGGGTATATAGGAACTCTGTACCTTCTGCTCAGTTTGGCTGTGAACCTAAAACTGCCCTTAAAAAAAAATCAGGATCTGGAGCATGTTAGTCACCTCCACGAGGAAGCCTTCCCTGACTGCTCAGACTAAAGAAGAAAACCTGTCACACTCCCATGGCCCCTGATTCTTGTCTTTCTTGTGCCTACCTATGTGTCCATCTTTCCTGCGAGCCTGCAAGCCCCTAAAAGCAGGGGTTGTGTGGGCCGGCTCACCCCTGACTGTACCCCATCCTCTCCCCCAGCCCCACCCCATCTCTGTGACGATCTGACCACTCTCACATCAAAGGTAATGAACCAGAAACTCGGAAAGGTTAGGAGATGTGCCCAGAACACAGGTTGGCAAGCTACCGGCTGGGGCCAGAACTGGCCAGCCACCTATTTTTTCGTATGGCCCATGAGCTAAGAATAGTTTTTACCTTTTTCAATGGTTGAAAAAACTCAAAATAAGATTAGTCCACGACACATGGAAATAACCAGAAATTCAAATCTCGGCATCCACAAAGAAAGATGTATTGTCACATCGCCACACCCACTTGAAATATCACCTGGGTGGCTTTTGCATTACAAGGGCAGAGTTCGGCAGCTGTGACAGACCATCCGGCCTGCAAAGCCAGAAATGTGTACTGTGTGGCCCTTGACAGGAAAAGTTTGCTGGTCGCTGGTCTAAGACTCTACCTTTTCCGTGAGCCCCTCTCCACTCCAGCCAAATCCAGAGTTTCCCCCTCTCCACTCCCCAGGGAGCAAAACACTACCTGCAGCGAGAAGGGACTCGTCTTCAGAGACCACCAGGAACCCCACAGCTTCTGGAAGCTTCTCTAGCAGGCTGTCTCCTTTGGGGGAAACCTACACAAAGTCAAACATGCCCATGAAGTATTTTCACAGTATTTAGGGTTCAGGGTCAAGAGCTTCACGCAGGGCTCTGCCACTCACCAGCAATGCGATCCTAAGCAAATTTCTTAACCCCTGGGTGCCTCAGTTTCCTCATCTGTTAAATGGGTGATGATACCAGGACTGCCTCACCAGGCTATCGTGGGCTGAGAAGTGTGTAGGTGGACCCCCACCACCACCTGTTAACCCTCCCAAAGTGGCCAGTGTTCTTCCTGTTGACGTTGTTGTTGTTGTTATAACCAATTCAGGGACCCAGAGAACATTCTAGCATTTGTTTTCTGCCTCCAGATGAGGTCCGGAGAGTCAGAAAAAATCAAAACACAAGGTGGAGGCAGAGGAAGGCAGCGCCGTTCTCCCCATTCCCGAGCTGCATAAATGAACCGACTTTGTTTGAATCTGAGAGAAAGATTCATTCATTTACCCTGATTCTCAGCCCCAATCCAGCTACTGAGTTTTGAGTGCCCGACTGCCACAAGGCATGTGCCCAAAGCGTTATGTCCATTATCTGTTGTGGGTGGGAGGGAGGGGATGGGACACGTGGGCAACCCAGGAAAGTGAGTCCTTTGCACCAGTTTAAGCCAGGATTTAAAAAAATATTTGTTCAACATTTATTTAACATGTGCAGAAGCAAGCGAATTTCCTTATGGATGATATTTTTAATATCGTTACTGCTGATATTTTTACAATGTGATTCTTTTAAAACTTAAAAAACTAAGCAATAATACTGTATAAACTTTTTAAAAAGAAATATCCAGTATACACAATGCAGGGACCGTTGTCCATTTGATGGATAAATGATCACATGAGCGTCCTTTGTCGCACAATCCATCACAGACGTCCTGCAAGTTGCTCCTTCACTTAACTTAACGTGCCTGGGGCAGTGGTTCTCAACTGGGGGGTGATTCCGTCTCCCCAGAGGACACTGGGCAACGTGCGGAGACGTTTTTGGTTGCTAAGATAGGGAGATGCTTTGCATCGAGCGGGTGGAGGCCAGGGCTACTACTGAGCGCCCTGCCATGCCCAGCACGCCCCCACAGCTGAGGAGGGCCTGGCCCCAGATGCCAACAGTGCTGGGGTAGGGGTAGCATAGTGGTTAAGCGCATGGATCCTAGAGCTCGTCTGGTTGAGTTCAAAGCCCATCTGTGCTACTCTCTGTGCCTCAGTTTACCAATGTGTAACAAAGAAAATGCAGCAGCTACATCTTGGCATTGCTATGAGGTTAAATGAGATGACAAATATAAAGTGCCTGGACTAGTGCTTAGTACACAGTGAGCACTGCCTGAGGTTTGTTGTGACGTCCGTGAAGGCAGCTCTAGCCCCGGAATTGGCAAACCCAGGGTGGTGGGCTGGACGGTGAGTATTTTAGGCTTTGTGGCCATGTAGTCTCAACTTTGCCGTTATAGCCCAGACCCAGCATAGACGGCACATGCACAGGTGGGTGTGGTGTGCCAATAAAACTTCACTTACAGACATGGAACGATGGATTCTACCAAAGTTTCATGTTGCAAGATATTGAAAGATTTTTTTTTTCATTTACTAAAATTAGAAAACCATTCTCAGCTTGTGGGCTACACAAAACAACAGGCCGTGAGCCACTGTTCGCTGACCACTCCCTGAGACCATCAGATTTTTCATGGCTATGTAATCTTCCACAACACAGACATTTCTAAGTGCATTTAACCACTTTCCTACAGATGGACATGTGAGATCATGTCCATGTTTTCTTATCACATAGACTGCTACAGTAAATACCATCCTCTAGGCTGGCCTCATTTTTGAGTGAGGGGTACGTTCTTGAAGATCTCAGCTAAGATGCCGAGTTTGACAGGGACTCCCCCCTTGGACCGATAGAGGGTCGTGGTGTCTCTGCCTACCAGGTGTTGATACTGACATGAGAGTAAACACAGTCTACTATTCGTGAGACGCTGAACAAATTTTTTTTTTTAGATTTTTATTTGTTTATTTTTAGAGAGGGAAGGGAGGGAGAGAGAGAGAGAAACATCAATGTGCGGTTGCTGGGGGCCGTGGCCTGCAACCCAGGCATGTGCCCTGACTGGGAATCGAACCTGCAATGCTTTGGTTTGCAGCCCGTGCTCAATCCACTGAGCTACACCAGCCAGGGCGACACTGAACAAATTTTAAAAGGCTTTTGCAGGTTCCCTATCTCAAGTTTGCTCCTGGAATGAAACTGAACACTTTTACAATCCTACTTCAAATTCACCAGAGCCAAATTCATGTAAAAGGCAGCCAAGCTGTGCTTACATTCGTGTGCAGATCTGCAAGTATTTAGGACCAGCTCCTATAGGCAGAACTGCTGGGCTCAGTGGGAATGTGACCTTGGAATCTTCAGAGACATGGCCCAGATTGCTTTCCTAAGGCCTCACCAATTTATATCCTCACGAAGAAGGTAAAATAGTGCCCAAGAAATGGATTTTGTTTTCACAAAAATATACATTTATGTTTAATACAAGAGCTCCATTATATGGGTTTTGCTGAACTAGATAAATCTTAGGAGGTGTTTTTTTTTTTTTAAATCATCTATATAATAAAATGAAGCTCCCATTCCTGGTACAAGCATCACTCTAAGCGGAAGTCATTTTCAAAGTTTTGCTGAATTGCAATGACCAGAGGCAGGCCACAGCTGGCTCGGAGTCGGCACCTTCATCTGGAGTTGCCCATGTAACCAGCATGTGCAGCCATACAGTTGTGCTCATCAGAAGTTTGTGTGTTTGTTTCTCTAGAGCAGGATGGTGGCTTATTATATTGTGGACATCCTTGTTGTAAGTTTCCTGTTATTTCAATACCTGACTCTTGGTTGGCACAGGCATGATCTTCATCTCCTGGCTTGCAGGTCTAGTGGCTCTGCATCCTGAGGTCTACTTGGACTTAAATATTTCAAGGTCAGCTTTGATGAAGAGTGATGGCTGGATGACTCTCAGGAACTTCAGTGCCAGGAGACTGCTTTTCCCAGGACCAAATGGTTTCAGAGTCTGTGGTTACCTGCTCGTTCAGTCCCCTTCCCTGTGGTTCTAGGAAGCAGACAGCTTTGAGCTGAGCCTTCTCTTCTGGTTACTTTTCCCAATTCTCTTTCATTAAGCTTCTCCTCCCCCTGCATAACTTCTTCTGAGCATCTCTTATAGTGCAGATATATTGGAGACAAATTGTCTCAGCTTTTGCTTGCCTGAAAATGCCTTAATTCTGCCTTCAGAGTTAAAGATTATTTTCACTGGTTATAGAAGTATAGGTTGAGAGGTTTGGGTTTTTTTCTTTCACCAAGTCACAGATGTCATTCCATTGTCTTCTGTACTTGTTTCTGATGAGAAGTCAGCTGTCATTCTTCTTATTGTCACCCATTATATGTAACAAGTCTTTTATTCTGGATGCTTTTAAGATTTTTCTCTTTATCTTGGTTCTCAACACTTTGATTATGATTGCCAAAATGTAGTTTTCTTTCTTTTGACCTTGCTTGGGACCCTATAAGCCGTTGGACCTTTGGGCTGACGTGTTACATAAGTTTTGGAAAACTTTCAACCATTATCTTCAAATATTTCTTCTGCAGCATTCTCTTTTTCGTCTCTACTTCAGAGACTCTAACTGTCCTTTAGATATTTGGCATTGTACCACTTTTTATAGAGGACTTTTTCCTTTTCCCCTCTTTTATTTTGTTCACATTTCTGTTTGGATCATTTCCATTTGCTTGTTCTTAATTCTCTGATCTCTCTCTGCTGTGACCAGTCTGCTTTTAAGGCCACTAAATGAATTCTTCATTTCTGACATTGCCTTTTTATTTCTAGTATTTCCATGTCATTGCCTTCTCTAGATTTGACTTCTAAATTTTGAAATTCCCAACCGTTCACACACGTTACCCACCTTTCCCACTATTTATCTTATACATTTTAAAGGTCTTTGATCATTTAAACATCCAGGTCATTTGTGTGTCTGCTTCTATTGACTATTTTTGCTCTTGAGCACGGTCTCACTTTGTTCTTGATTATGGTCCCAATTTCTTGCTTCCTGGTGTGCCATGATTTTTGTAATATAATGGATATTGTGTGGAAAAGGATTGTAGAGCCTAGTGCCCTGAGAAAAGGGGACTCTGTTGGGTCTCTAGAGTGGTGGGGTCTGAATCAATCTAATTTATATGTCATCTGGGTCTGGGGTGGATTACACTTTTAGTTAAATTTATTTACCACTGTCTCAAATGTTCTGAGGGTGGTATCAAGACTTCCTCTAGCAGGGCTAGTGTCCTAGCACCGATAAACCCCCCCAGACTCCCATTCCTTAAACCCAGCTACCAGTTTTCCAGATCATGGCATCTCTCCCTCTACTTTATAGCCTGACCATCAGCTTTTTTGGGGATGCCAGAGATTGCCTTTCCAGTCCTGCCTACAACTTTCTGCCCAAATTTATATTTTTCCAAGAATCTGGTGTGGATTGCCCCAAAAATAGACATTGAGAATAGCATTTGAGTGCAAGTAGTTTATTTGGGAGTTGATCCCAGGAAACACCGGTAGGGGGTGGAAAATTGGGACTGGGAAGGAAAGGCAGCCAATAATGTGGCTCATAAAGACTGTTAATGATGTGGGCCAACGGAGCTCAGTCCTGCTGAGGATGCTCTGGGAGAGAGTGCAGCACATGTGTCAGGGAGGCCAGGAGCTGGGGTTCTATCCATCAGCTCCACCAGTGGTTAGGGGAAGGCCACTCTCAGGAGCATTAACACAATGGCTAAATGTGCTAGGGGAGTGGGGGAGTCAGGAAAAAACCCAGGCGCAGAGTCGGAGATGAGCAGTAAACTGCTGTAGTATAAGTGCCTGGCATTAAGTTTTTGATTGGCAAGGCATCTGCCCCAAAAGACATCCATCTTGAATAAACATATTTCTAGCTGTATGACACAGCTACTAGTGGGTAGCCTAGATAAGCAGCCACTTGAGTGACCCCACTCCTCCCTTTAAATTTGCCAATAAAGCCCTTGCTGGTGTAGCTCAGTGGAATGAGCGCGGGCCTGCGAACCAAAAGGTTGCTGGTTCAATTCCCAGTCAGGGCACATGCCCGGGTTGTGGGCCAGATGCCCAGTAGGGGATGTGGGAGACACAACCACACACTGATGTTTCTCTCTCTCTCTCCTTCCCTTCCTCTTTCTGTAAAAATAAAAATAAAAATAAAAATAAATAAATAAATAAATAAATAAATTCGCCAATAAAGTGTGAACGCATGAAACTCTACGTCCACCCTTAGACTCTAATAAATGCAGAACCCCAGGTTCCCTCTCTCAACCTCTCTGTCTCAGTCTCTGTCTCTCTGTCCCTTTCTGTTTGTCTCTTCTCTCTCACTCCTCAACTGTGTGGCCCTTGGGTGTGCTGGGTGCCCCATAGCTTCTAGGACTCATGAGTAATAAATCTTGTTCCTCAAAATTCCCTGATAGTTTCTTTCTGAACTGCATCCTGCGATCATAAGGACCACAAGAGCCCTGGCTGGTGTGGCTCAGTGGATTGAGCACAGGCCTGCAAACCAAAAGGTCACTGGTTTGATTCCCAGTCAGGTCACATGCCTGGGTTGCTGGCCAGGACCCCGTTGGGGGCCTACAAGAGGCAACTGGTAGATGTATGTCTCACACATCAATGTTTCTCTCCCTCTCTTTCTCCCTCCCTTTCTCTAATAGTAAATAAATAAAATCTTCTAAAACAAACTACATAAACAAAGGAGGAGGACAGAGCACTGAGCATGTGCAGGGCCCTGCAGGAGACACTTGGAGAACAACCGCTTGCTGGGTTCCCCCCTGAGCAGAAGGGCTGGTTAATCTCATGGAAGAGAAGGAAAGGAGGCCCAGGAGGTGGTGCGGCTGGCTCCAGCCCACATATAGCACCCAAGGAGGCTGAGTGCCATGGCCCAGGCTCACACATTGCTGTCTCTCCCTCTATCTCTCCCTCCCTTCCCCTCTCTCTATAAGTAAATAAATACAATCTTAAAAAAAAGAAGAAAAAAGAACCACAAGAGCTGCCCCAGGCACAAATAGGGGCCCCGGCGGGGGGACATGCTTGTGGAGGTCCCTACAAGTGATGTGTGCCCAGGTGAGCACTGTGGCTTTGCTAACCAAGGGTGCCAACATCAACAGGCTTGGGATTGATAGAACGGCAGCCTTTAGGAATAGAAGAATAGCCTTCAGAGCTGAGGGGATGGGAATAGGGCAACACTGATGAGTTATGTAGGGAGAAATGTGAGCTTAGCTAGCACCTTATTTCCAGTTCATTCCAGTGGCATCTTACTTGTCAAAAGTCTGAGCAGGCACCCATCTATCCATCCCCTGTCCTGGCTCTGGATGTAGGTGCCGCCTCTGCCCCCTCTGCCCCATTTTACTAATGAGGAAACTGAGGCTCAAAGGAGGCACTGAGCTTGCTCAAGAATACAAGTAGTTTAAGGCAGAGCTTGGATTTTCGAACCTAGCTGTGTCTAACCCCCAAGTTCAAGTTCCTTTCTAGGCTGAAGGATATTACTGAAGATAATCAGTAAGTGGAGAAATAACATTAAGCATCCAAGAGACCCGATAAAAGAACCAAGGCTCTCTTTCATTATGGTGTTTGTTGCCTTGATTGCTCAGGGAGGCTATGAGGCAATGAGATCCAAAAGCATGGAGCTTCGGAATGATTCTCCAGTGGCCATGTTCCTCACCACCCCAAATTCTCACCTCCTCGGCAGAGCATACAAGACCCTCCGTGACCTGTTTCCATGATGCCTCTCTTTTCCTTAGAATGTCAGGCACATCCTACCTCACCACCAATATATCCTCTATTCCCTCTATCTTTCCCTCTTCATCCTGGAAATCCTTCCTGTTCCAAGGGTGCCTCCCCAGGGGAGCCTTCCCAGATTGCTTCTTCCAGAAGCATTTACTCCTTCCCACCAATGAAGAACACACTATCTCTACTTCTACTGAAAACAGAGTCTGCTCTCCTTAGTGTGGCTATATGTAATTGGCGAGTTCATCTCCCTCCTTAAGTTGAGTTCTTGAGGGCACAGTTGGACTCCTATGCCTTCTACAGCCCCTCTAGAGCCTGTTGTGGTGCCCTTGTTTCTCCACCTATGAATCCTTATATAACTTGCTGTTGGTGACCATCTGCACTCCCTTGAGGTTCTTTTGTATTCCTGGAGGTTGCCCACTGCACACCTGCAATTCTGCGCCTGGGTTGGTATTTTTTCTGACTCCCCCACCCCCATCCCACCATTACACTCGGTCCCTGTGTGAGTGCTCGTGGTAGCATCCAACACAATGGAGCTGGTGGGTAGTACCTGAGCTCCTGGCTCCTCCACAGGGACAGCGCTGAAGCCCATTCTTACACTGTCTCCCATGTCATCCCCAGCAGGACTGGATGCCAGCAATGGCCCCCACTGGCCAGCCTCCAGGAGATAGCTGTAGATGTTTCCTGAAATGTGCTGAATTGTGAATCTCTGGGATTAGGAAGTCAAGTGTCATTTATTGAAAGATGGTTTCTCCCAGCTTCTAGGACAGCTGAGCACTTTGGAGCTGAGTGAGCATTGGCCTCATATTCAATGAAAGTTGCTTACCAAAGAGATGGAGCCCTTGCTGAACCCGATAACCATCCGTCCTGACTTCTGGACCGAGACCCCACAGGTAGGTGTTTCCTCCTTGACACTGGACAAGTGCTGCTTCCCCTGTGATCCACCTGTGGCCGAGCTCCATGGACTGACCACACAGCCCTCGGACACTGTCAGCAGCGTGGCCCCCAGCACTGCCGTGCACAGCCAGGGGTCAGAGGCATCTCCTAGGACTTGGAAAACCAGCTCCGCAGTTTCTAGATTCCAAGCACTGACCTAACAGGATGGAAAGGAAGAGAAAACTTGGCAGACGGCCTAGGCTGCAAGTTTTCCAGAGTCAAATGCAAAACTTGCTCCTTTTTATAGTTCATGCATTTTATTTCCAACACTCTGCCAGCTCCAAATATAAGGGAGTCAGAGAGAGGTGTCCTGGATTGGATCCTGGAACAGCAAAAGGACATTTGCAGAAAACTGATGAAATCCAAATAAAGTCTGGGATTAGGTCGATAGAAATGATCACTATTGATGTCTCAGTTTTGACAAATGTAGTCATGTAAGATGTTGACATTGGAGAAGGTTAGATCAAGGGCATGGGGGAACTCTATAATATCTTTATAACTTTTGCATAAATCTAAAATTGCTGCAAAATAAAAAGTTTCAAAAATAGAGAAAAGCCAGCCATACCATATGCATCGACACTGTATGTCCATTACAAGTAATTATTGATTAAAGCAGTTCCCCTATTTAACCTCACAAAAATTATCTTTTTATCAGCAGTAACCATTTAAATAGTAAACATTTGCCACTACTTTTACTTCTGGGGTTTGTGTTAAAGAAATAAGGAGAGATACACACAAAAATATATGAGTAAGGAAGGTTATCTCAGTTATTTGAAAGCTTAAAGAACTGGACACAACCTATATGTCCAACAGGAAGGGAGTAGTTAAATAAACGATAGTGGAGCCATGCAGAGGCATCTTGTGAAATCACTCAGCAAGCTCTTTTTGAAGACTGTTTTAAGGTTATGAGCCAATGAAAATAGCTTTACAGCCCTGGCTGCTGTGGCTCAGCGGGTTAAGCGCCAGTTTGGGAACGAAAGTGTCCCTGATTTGATTCCCAGTCAGGGCACAGGCCTGGGTTGCGGGCCAGGTGCCCAGTAGGGGGCGTGTGAGAGGCAACCACACATTGATGTGTCTCTCCCTTTCTCCCTCCCTTCTTCTCTCTCTAAAAATAAATAAATAAATAAAATCTGAAAAAATATATAGAAAAAGGAAATAGCTTTATAAAATTGCACATATGGTTTTATCCTGATTTCGTTTTATACACACAGGCATTTGCAAACACACACACATATAAAGTAATATCATGTAAATGTTAACAGCGGTTATCTTTGAGATTATCTGTTATTATTCATTGTCTCTTTACTATTGTTTCCAAACTTTGTAGATAACACAGATGATTTCTACAATCAGTTTTGAAATCAACATTCCTCCAATATTTAAGCCTGCATTACCCAATAAAAATACAATGCAAGCCACATGTAACTAAATTTGTATGAGCTACCTTGTTACCTTGGAGCTAGATGCCAAATACACAATCTTCTTCGCTTCATCCACGTGGAGGCTCCAGACCTGAGATTCAGTGGGATCTTTCGAGCCTCCCTCCCAAATGGTGAATTTCTCCTGGCCAGAGAGCAAGTTCCACAAGCGCAGCGTGCGGTCCTTGGAGGCAGAGATGGCTTGTGTCCCTTTGGCAAACACTTCTATGCACCTGATCTCTCCTGCAGCGGGCCAGGGTGGGGGAGAGGGTATTAGCTGGGCACACTTTGACCTTCCATCTACCAAAATACCTCTTGGCTAGGAAATTCCCTGGTTTACAAAAAAAAAGAGGGGGGAGGTAATATGTGGCAAAGCAAGTAACAACTGGTGGGGAGCAGATCAACTGCCCAGATGTTGAATCTGTAATAAACAGAGATTATTGAAATAAATAAAAGTTCAGCATCATCCAGAAGTGTAAGAAAAGCAAGCTAAAACTATAGGAGATTCTACAATTTGGGAGAGATATTATCTAAGCAAAACATGGAATTTCAAAGACATAAAGGGAAAAATTAAGCAACTGGATTATATAAAAATGTAAAATTTCAGGAGGATAAAATGTAACTGAAAGGCATGTGGCAGATTGGGAGAAAATACTCACAGTATATAACATACGTGTGGCGACCCTCCTTAATAAACAAAAAGTTCTTACAAATAAGCAAGGGAAACGCAAATAACCTATTCACAACTTGGACAAGGAATATAAACAGGAAATTGACAGAAATAGTACAATAGACAATAAGCTTTAGAAAATGATGCTCAACCTCTCATAGTCACCGCAAAAATGCAAGATGAAATTCCAATATCATCATTACCCACCATATTGGCAACAATTTTATAGGTTGATATGTCTCTTCTCTCTCTCTCTCTTTTTTCTCTCTCTCTCCCAAATCAATAAATATATCCTCAGGTGAGGGTTAAAATAATAATACTAATAAGACGGATGTATATACACAGCATCTTGACCATGGTGATCATTATTATTATAACAGCCAATACTTACTGTCTTCTATGTGCCAAGCATAGTTGTAAGGGGTTTACATACATTCAATTCTTTTAATCCTCATAACGACTCTGTGAGAGATGATTATTACCCATTAGACAGATGTGGAAATGGAGGCTCAGCAGAATTTAGTAACTTATCCAAAGCCACATGGTTAATAAGTAATGGAGCCAGGATTTGAGTCCAGAGCCCAAGCTCTCAACCACTGCAGAATATTGTTACAATGGATTGTGATAAAAGCTAGTTAAAGCACAGTATACAAAATACCACGATCTGATTTTTGACAAAACTCCAAGTACATGAGCCCAGAGGGAGCAATGTCGGCAGCAGCCTACAGAGAATGTGCCATTGGCATATAATGAACTGCGAACTCTGGCCACTTTGGGGGGAAGGGGGCACGCAAAGGGGGAGAGAAAAAAAGGAGTTTTATTCCTTTATAATTCAAATGCCAGCAAGATAGTGTGTGATTTTTATTTGTTGTAATTTGGGTATTTTCAAGCAAGATTTTTATAAATAGTAGTATTTTACAATATATCCCCATAGAGAACACTATATTACTGCTAACAGGAATTAGAGACATATATATGATATTCAAAGAGCTAAAATATATGTTAACTGAAAAAAGGTAAAAGCTTATATGACTATATAACCATATGTATATAAAGCATTTATATATAACTGCATACATACATACTATATATACTTGTGTATGTACAACTATATTTGTATACAGTTACATGCCACGCAATGACATTTTGCTCAATGATTGTGTACATAAAGTGGTCTCATGAAAAATCCCAATAGCCTAGTGACATTGTAGCCATTGTAACACGACACATTCCTCCCCGGTTGTGACGATGCTGCTGTAAACACATCTGCTGCGCCCAGGTGTGACTATGATGCTCCCACAAAGACGACATTCCTCACAATCGACCCTCAGGATGGATCCCCGTCCTCCAGCAGGAAATGACTGTATGAAACCCAACGCCCCCTGGAGGAAGGGATTAGAACAGCAATATGCTGGGAAATGTGGAACAACTGGCTCTGCAAGGAGGTGGCAGAAAGCCCTGATGGTGATGCTGGTCTTTTTCCGGGTGCAAGTGCTCCCACTGTGGCTGATTCCAAGCCCCCTTCGACTGCGGCGGCGGAAGCGATGCCCAGGGGCTCACCGTTCCTGCCACGCCGGTACAGCAGCCAAGAACATTGGCAAGGCCGGAATGTGGTGAAACAATTAGAAAGTGACAAGTTCTGAGTATGTATTACCTGGTATCAATAGAACTGATTTAATCACATACGTAATATACTGTTTAAAAATGGCTTATTTGTCAACTGCCTTACAACATCCCTGAAAACGTCCTGACCAGCTGTCACAAGCCAAGCCGACACAAACCACCCGCAGTACGCTGCCGTGTGGTCGGAAACTCACTTTTCATGCACGTGTCTAATTGAGATTTTCAATAAATTGGTTACTGAATTTTTCCGATTACAAATAATAAGAGTTGATGACTCTAAAAAAGAAATCAAGGTCACCATTGTAAATGGGCACAGGTCTTGAATGTTTGTATTTGTCAACACAGAGACTGAATAGACGTATAGAAAAACAGCCATGCTGGAGATACTAAAATGAACGGAACCTCATTTGACAGACGCCCTGACAGCACCCACCGCACCCCCACCCCTTGGGAAGAGAAGACGCCGGAGCTTTGGGGGTGGGGCGTGGAGGGGGGTGCTGTGCGTGGCCTGTCTGGAAACCGGGGATACGACAACTTGTCCAAACTCAGAGGCGTGTTCGTACCCTTCAATCCAAGGGTCCCGCTTACTGGAAATATTCGACGGAATGCTAAAAAGATTGATAAGAGTAATAAGAGATTCATCCCACCATTACTCAGCATAGCAGATACCTAGAAATAGTCTAAATAGAAGCATTTTTAATGGTTTAATAAATTCTGGGACGTGATCTATTGAGAGAATGAAATATTTTTCCTTCATTTAAACACGATAAGTACGAAGATGTGGTGGATCACAGCGGCATTACTCAAGCAGTCCGAACTGGAAACGGTGTGAATGCCCTTCAGCCCGCCCCCACCCGCCCCCCACCGCGGACAGGACGCGGCGATGCAGCTGGAGGAGCCCCGCAGACCCGTCGCGCGGAGTGAAAGAAGCTGGGTGCAAGTGCTCACAGAGCGCACGATTCCATTTACACGGGATGCCCAGAAAGCAAACCTAGAGATTCAGACAGCAACCGCTGGGTGCCAGGGAGCCGGGATGGGCCGCATGGGGTCACCAGGGAGCTCCCGGTGCGACCAAAAGTTCTACGACTTTGGCGTTGGTTGCACAACTCGGCAAATTTACTCAAAAGCACTGAATTGTGCACTGAAAACAGTTGAAGTGTGTGGTATGTAAATTAGACCTCAATAAAGTTGTTTTTAAAAGATTCAACAGAAACAAAAAATAACGTGCATGGCAACGTGTTGAGAAAAGACGATCTCATAAAAGCCAACAGTGTACGTACTCAGATGGCGCAACGGCGCATTTCTAACGCCTCCGTTGAGAAATAATTTACAAACAAAATCCACCCACCCGATGGACAATGGTAGAGTTCTCTGAATGCTCAGTCGTTCGACCGTCGCCACAGGCTAAGGTTAGAATATCTCTGCAGCCTCCCGCAGCTGTCGCGCCCTCGGCTTTCCCTCCGGGCCACTTTGAAGCGCCGAGTCAGCCGCAGGCGGCGCTCCAGTGCCGTGCGGCCCCCACCTCCAGCGGTTCCGGAACGTCTCCACCACCCCTAACGGAGACCCGTCCTCAAGAGCAGCCGCTCCCTATTCCTCGTTCTCCCACCCGCGACTGTGTATCTGCTTTCTGTCTCTAGGGAGCTGCCCACTCAGGACACTTCACGGAGGTGGAATCACACACTACGTGGCCTTCTGTGTCTGGCTCCTTGTACTTGGTGTAATATACTGAGCTCCAGCCTCACCGCTCCCTCGCTGTTCTGTAAACACACGCCAGCCTCCTTCACTTCTTGGTGCCTCTGCACCGGCTGTTTCTCATGCCTAGACACTCCGCCCTGTGTCCTCTGCACACTTCTTCCTTCTCACCCTCTGCGTCCCGCTGAAATGTCCCAGCTTAGAGGGATGCCTTCCCCAAGGCCCTAAGTCGGTCACTTGGGTCATTGTAGCTTATGGCGTGCTGTTTTTCTCATTACACTTGTCACAGTTTGTACTGGCTCACCCTCCCAAATACCTGACCCTGACTCGGGCCAGGGTTAGGGCGAGGAGAGTGCCACCCTAACCTGGCCGGAGAGTGCAAAATTTAAGCAGGCACCAAATCACTGAGTGTCCCTTTGCCTCTGGTTCCAATACAGCTTGGCATGCACTATTGCTGATCCCGTCTTCATTCAAGACAGGTTGATATTTATTCATTTTGGTTCTTTTAGCATTAATTTCCATTTTTAAAAAACATTGTATTGAAATAGTATTTATCTCGATGAGTAAGGTTTCATCAACTATGGGGGCACCCCTTTAAATTGTACACCGGAGGTGTGTGCCTTACTCCTCTCACCCTAATCTTGTCCCTGGTCTGTCTCTCTCTGACCTGTAGAACAAGGCCTGGTACACAGTAGGCACTCACTAATTGATCCAACGAGTGAACCATAGTGGTGATGGGACTCTGAGAAAAGAAAACTTTACTGCACTAGACAGTTGCATAGATGGCCACAAGGCTTTACACTCCCTCGTACATATGTGCCTTCTCATATGTGTGGCTCTACGCATCCCATCAAGGAATAAAGTCTGTTTCCCTGCTCGCTAATTTGGGACTGTTCTTGTGACTTCTTCCCTTGGCCAGCCAAACGTGACAGGGTGCCAGTCCCAAGGACAGTGCTGGGCCTTCAGAGCCTTGTGCACTTCTGCTTGCCCTCCAGAGGCCCTGCCGCTGCCCCAGCCAGCCTGCTGGAGGCCGAGAGACCGTGTGACCACAGCTGACTTGTCTCAGTTGAGAACACTCCGGACCAGTCAGCCCCCAGGTGCCTCACTAACGGATCCCAGATGCATGAGCAAGCCCGGCTGAGACCAGAAGAGCTGCCTAGCTCAGTCCGGCCTGAGTTGCCAAACCACAGAAGGTGAGCTACATGAACAGCAATTGTCTGAAGCTACTATGTTTTGAGGTGTTTTGTTATGCGGCAATAGCTACCTGGTGCAGGATCGAAGCCAGGGTTTTGGTGCAGAGAAGTGAATTGGCAGCGAATGGGTTCTGGAGACTGCCTGGTTGTTTTGGGACACTAGGAAAAAGGTGATGGAAACCCCTCCCAGAGCCTCACTTGTGTGTCCAGTTAGGATGTGGATCACTTGCCGTTCTTCCATGTCCCACACGGCTACCATGCCATCCTGGCTGCCGACCACCAGCAGCTTCTCTTCCAGGCTCCACGCCATAGCAGTGATGCCTGCAGCCCACAGAAGACAACAGGGAGGACATCAGTCCCCGTGTATGAGCGCTCAGCCATGAGGTCCTCTCACGGACCCCCACTTCACAGACAGGGAAATGAGGCAGGGTCAGATTCAGTCCCTGTCCAGAGCCACACCCCTAGGAGGCAGCAGAGCCAGGATCGCGAACCTAGAGCCGTCAGACACCAGACTCAGATCCCGGCTGTAATGTTTATGTTGCTCTTAGGAGCGAAACCACAGCTTGGGCTCAACTGTCTCTCTGGTTCAGTGTTTTTCATCCAGCGGCGATTCTGCTACCCAGGCTGGACACTAAACTGTTATGTGAGAGATGAACTATTTTATCTTATTGAAGCCGCTGCTGGTTTGGCCTTGTCACAGCATTCAAACCTGTATCTTAACAAATATACGGTTTTCCATTAATCCAGATTCAGTCCCGGACTCCTTCTCAATACAGCATTCTAGTGGCTGACCCTAAATCAATTCTTCCATTAATTGTACGTAGTGTCTCTTAGAATCTCTGTTTTGGAAGCACTATGTCTTGGGAGCATAGCTTTTCATTCAGGGCAATGCAGCATAGAAATGTCCTGAGTCACAATAACTGATATTTGAACCACAAGCTAATTATATTGCGTGGCCTCCTAATTAATGCAAGAGGTTGTGGGTGAGCAGAAAAAGGGGTTGACGATGGAGGTGGATTGGTTGGTAAGTGGACAGGCAGTTGGTTAGATGAGTGGGTGTGTGAATGGATAGGTATTAGATGAGGAGGCGGACGAGTCAATTGATAGATGAGCGGGTGAGCTGATGACTGGCTGGGTGGATGGAGGGGTGGAGGGGTACGTGAGTGGGTGGAGCATGGCCAGGTGAAGGAAATGGAAACAGAAGTGGCATGGATACAGGGTTGGAAGGAAAGCTGATAAAGCATGAGTGGTGAGTGGAAGGATGGAAGGAAGGAAGGAAGGTAGAAAGGAAGTGTGGGTGGATGGATGGGTGGAAAGGACAGATAGATGGACATATGGATAGAAGAGAGGGAAGAGGGCTGGCTGGCTGGCTGGATAGATGAATAGATGGACGGAAGTAAGTAAGAAAGTAAGGGGGATGGAGGAAGGAAAAAAGGAAGGGAGGGAGGGAGGGAGGAAGCATAGATGGATGGACGAAGAGAGGAAGGGGAATGAACAGGAGGACAGGTGGGAGGAAGGAAGGATGGATAAATGGATGACAGATGAACGGAAAGATTGAAACCCTCTTGTCTCTTTAACATTCTGGTGTGCCAGGGAATCTACGAGTTCTGTCGGCATCTCCGGGCCAGTCAGGCACCAGTCCTTAGCTCCCAGACTTACTAGCACCAGCCAGTGCATTGCAGAAACTCTCTGTGAGACGGGCACTGAATGCCTAGAGACCAGACCCCTGGGGCGGCTGGCATCCCCTCACTCTGGGCTCATTAGCGGTCTTCACACTAGTCATCTACAGTCCCTGGTGGGACAGAGAGAGCGAGCCAGCAGGAGACAGCAGGGGCAGCCCTGATGGCACCCATGGGACCTCCCGACTGGCAGAGAGGAGCCCCAGAGAGCAGGCTGAAACACCTGCCCTCCGCTGCCCCCAGGGAAGGGGGGGGCCTGCCAGGACTCTTGCTACCCTGGGAGACCCACCTTTGTGACAGCCAGTGAGGGTCACCCGGAGGGGACCTCCTGGGGGCTGGAGGAATCCTCCGAGAGGCACCAGCACAGGGTGTGGGCACGCCCGGAACCAGCTCTGGGCCTGTTGGCACAGCCGTCCCACCAGTGCCGGGTGCGAGGTGGCGAAGAAATGGAGTCTGGCCAGGATTTCTGTACACAGGACGCTCCTCTCTGCAACGAAGGGACTCCGATTAAGGGAGGGGCTCTGCTTTCCTGAGTCGAACGCCCCCCTGGCCCGTCATCCTCTCCTGGCTTTGTTACCCGCGTACATTTGTCCCTGATTCGAGTGTACCAGGCAGTTTCCAGCCTTCGGGCCTCTGCCTAGAATGCTTCCCCCCTCCTTCCCCTCCCATTTCTCACACCAATCATTTCACCCTCATGTTAGTGCCAAGGTCACTTCTGAGGAAAGCATTCTCCAGTCCAGCCCTGCGGCCCCCACAGTCCTGAAGCTCAGGCCTTACCACAGCTGCCACCTGACGTTTCTGTGCGTGTTTATTTGATGGCCCAGCCGCACTCACTGCCTGGACCGGAGCAATAACGTCTGTCTTGTTTATTGCTGTGTTCTTCCTGCCGAGCTAGAACCTTACAGATGCCCAGCAAGTGTCTGCTTACCCCCATCACTTCACAGTGAGAGCATATTAGTTGGCTGCTGTAACAAATGACCACAGACTGGGTAGCCTGAAACAACAGACCTTTATCCTCTCCCAGTTCGGGGAGGAGAGGTCCAAAACCAAGGTTTGGCAGGGCCATGCTCCCTCTGAAGGCTCTAGGAGAGGATCCTCCTTGTCTCTTCCAGCTTCTGGGGCTCCAGGAGTCCTTGGCTTGTGGCTACATCACCCCAATCTCTGCCTCTATCTTCATACGACCTTCCTATCTGTGCGTCTCCATGTTTTTTCCTTTTCTGTTTCAACTTTCTCTCTGCTTCCTTCTTACAAGGATGCTTGTGCTTTCACTGAGGGCTCACCTATATAACCGGGCATGAACTCTCCATCCCAAGATCCCTCACTTAATCACATCTCTTGCCAGGTAAGGCCATTGTCACGGGTTTTGGAGATTAGGAAGTGAGTATACATTTGCCCGTGGTTGGCAGTTATTCACAGAGGTATTGTCATTATCACTTCAAATTTATAAAGGGGAAAATTGGGGTACAGAGAGGTTAAGCAATTTGCACAAGGTCACACAGACAGATTTGACCTAAAGAGCTGGATTCCACTGCTGAGTAAAGACCAGGGACACTGCAGGTGGGCAGTTTATTTTGCTCCTGTTGTTGGCACACCGTAACTGTGGGGCTCAGGACAATGGTGGCAATGTCCTGTGCCTTGGTTTGCTGGTGGGGCAGGGCCAGGACTAGGGGCAAGTGCCTCCATGGGTGCAAAATTTAAGGTGACACCTATAAATTCAACCATCAAGATAAATTCTATTTTAATGCAATATTTTAAAAATCAAAAGTAATGTACCTCAAACCCATGATGAAAAAAATAACAATCTTTTAAATAAAAACAGGGTTAGAAATGGCACCACACTATCCTGACCAGTGTGGCTCAGTTCGGTGTCATCCCACAAAGTGAAAGGTCAT